>CM042218.1:23910164-23922664 GCA_023566465.1 Cottus gobio | reverse complement strand
CCAGAGCCCTGACTTGAACCCGATTGAACATCTCTGGAGAGATCTGAAAATGTCTGTGCACCGACGCTCCCCATCCAACCTGATGGAGCTTGAGGTTCTGCAAAGAAGAACGGGAGAACCTGCCCAGAAACAGGTGCCGAGCTTGTAGCATCGTACTCAAGAAGACTTGAGGCTGTAACTGCTGCCAAAGGTGCTTCAACAAAGTATTGAGCAAAGGCTGTGAATACTTATGTACATTTATTTTAGTTCTTTATTTTTAATACATTTGAAAACATTTTGATCAAGCTTTTTCACTTTGTCATTATGAATTTAATCCATTTTGGAATAAGGCTGTAACATAACAAAATGTGGGAAAAGTGAAGCGATGTGAATACTTTCCGGATGCACTGTACATACATATATATACACACACACACGAAGATCTAGATTTAAACAGAAAGCTAGAATTATCAGGTTGTATCCCTCCGCCAACCAGCCCTGTTGTAGTCTAAAATGTCATCACTTAATAATTTTATCGTAGTAGACAATTGTGTGAATTCATCATAATTAGCATATCATTCTTGAGTTATGGCCAAAAATGGGTCTTTGGAGGTCACAGTGACCTTCAATCTTTAAAAGCCGCAGCTGTTGCCAACAGTGGTTACAAACAGTTGAGATATTTTACCCCACATGTATTGAGGAAGTTGATGAGCTGACGGATCACGGAGGCAAAGACATCACCAGCAGAAGCGCTGCTTTGCCCATTGTTTCTGAACAAGAACAGCCAATGCATAGTGGCCCCCGGTTTTACTGCTGTCCAGCCAAAAATAAAAGTAGCCTGTGATTCTTAAAAGTTGAATGAAGCCTTTGTGAAATTGTCTGTCTGTGTTTGAGTCAGTAAGTCATTGATTTTGGGGTGCATCCCAATTCCCTCTTAAACGATCCAACATTGATGTGCAAGGTCCTTGATTGGAATTCAGTGGACTGAGCGGGCCGGGCACCCAGTGCCAGCTAAATAGCAGAGCAGTCCCATCTGTCAGGCAGCCCCTTTTGTGTACTGTGGTGGAGTCATATTTTGCAGAAGCATAGTAGACTGACAATGTAGTTCACCAGTCGTGTCCAGGGTGCAACCGAAAACACACATCTTTATTCTCCCCTTAATTTTTGATTCAATGAATCAAAAGGCAAAATTTAATCTGCCTTCAGACCAACCATCAGGCGGATCTCTATGAAAAGTCACAGTAATACAAATCTTGCCATGCTTTTGTCTGGCCTAATGTTTAGTGCGCTAGCACTATCTACTTCACACTCAAATGTACGCCCAATAAGAATGAAATGGATCGGTTGATCCCGTTGCTTTACGGACAACATCCTGCAGCATAAAGAAGCCAGCTTGACATACGATCACAGACTTTAAATCCTATTCACGCTTAAAGTTAGCCATTACGAAGGGCGTGGCTGCTCTGAATGACAGCCTTCTGAGGTCGCCAGGTCCACCGCTGATCCACGTCTTATGGTGTGTTCACACTGAACGTGATAATAGATTACATGTAAAGTCAATGCACAGACGCGAATGGTTGCGAATGACGCGAATTTCCGCCAGGCGGCGTGAATGACGCAAATATTGATGCGTTTGGTATGAACACACCATTAGCCAGGCCTAAGACTACAGAGTGCTGTTGGCAAAGATATTTCCTTTGCAATGGGACGTGAGGAGTACTAGATCTGACAGAGTACCAGACGGTGTGCTGCGTCTGCATTATTATATAACATATATAAAGAAAAGAAATCCACTTAAGCGTCTGACGGTGCATTTTACATAAAAGGTTATTATAGTCATAGCATGAGTATTCTATCAGGTGCTATAAGAGACTGAGCTACGGTATGAAAATTGTCTTCCGCTCCAGCTAATAACCCAGGCCGAGTTATGAGTCACATTACTGTACAGAGGCAATTCATTAGTGTAATATTCAGACTTTAGAGCTGCTAATTTTACAGCAGTCACATTCCCTCACTATTCAAGGCTCGGCCATGCTGGCTGATAGGTGCACAGCATTTATAAAATGACAAACACAGATACCACAGGGAACCGAGCTGGAGAGGCCCCCCAGGCAATATTGACTTACTTATTTTATAGATTTCATTCACATCGTCTTAATTCACATCGTCTTATCTCTCTCTATCTCCATCTCTCAGAGGCAAAGTGTTTACTTTAATAGCAGTGTTTCTCTCTCTTGACGTCAGCTGACATGGTGCTGGCAGGGTTTTAGCTGCACTATCTTTGATAGACTGTGGAAGTTGTTTTAATTGCAGGGCTGTGGCATATTTGGGAATTTATAACGGCTGGGTGTTTACTTAGCATAATCAATCCACGGGCTGGAGACACAAGTGTGTTCAAACTCGACTGCGAGTTAATTTGCAGGGACTGATTGTTTATAGCACAGCATTTCTAAGAGCTACATCTCCTCAGGACCCATGCTAAGTTTAAGAGAGTGAAAGGGGTTTAGGGTGAAGGTGAGGGTTAGGTGCACTTAAGATGGCACTGACCTTTAAGGTGGACCAGCTAGTTTCCTTTCAGCTTTCCTGTTTAAAAAAAAATCTGTTTAAATTCAATTAAACTGATAGCGTTTGTCCTTGAAAAATCAGTCAATGGTAAATTATTGACATCCTTTGTAAGACACATACATTCTGCATGAATCCATCTCGTACTCGACTCACTATAAATAAAGATCAGTTTAGGAAATGTTGATAATATAAACAATATAGCAGTAAGACCCAACAAAGACTCTGGTAACTGGCATTGAACACTTGTGAACGAGGGTTTGCATGTATGACCTGGATTTGTCTTGTGGGCTGTAAGGCACCCGCACACAAATTCAAATTCAGTCTGAGGAAATGAATATGTCCGACAACAGAGAATGAATGGCTTTGTAGGTTGAAAGTACAAACAGCATGGGGGAGGAATGCAACATGTACGTGAGTAATCAAGGAACTTGGTGGTAAACGGCAACAGCAAAGGCTTTATAAACTAATGGTCGTCTTAACTCATTTTTAAATTCTCTTATAATCTTACTTTTCTGAGCGTTACTCAAGGAGAAGGTTATCTTGTGTTGGGCTAAGATAACGTGTCTTTTAAATCCTCACATTTAAATTGGATCCCATAATATCCCCCTCAGAGGAAATTCTCAGATTTTATTCCCTCGACTTGCACCCAAGCCGCTAAAGAGTTTTTATCTCGACTCGCACGCACAGAGACACACATTCACACACTCTTGCTTTCTTTGCACACAGATGTGTGCAAAGGTGCGCTATGATAGATGGGTTTGGCTGCATTCACAGTAGACTACCCTTTATCTCAGCTGTCCATCACGCGCCAAATTGTTGCCTCTTTGTGGTCAACATTTCAGAAGTCCTTTTCCTTCAACCTCATTGCTCTTGTCTCCTTTTGACCAATGCGACCACTCAAACACCATACAGAATTGGCTGCAACTTACTCTTCTCTACAACTCTCGTCAACATTTTTTGTTCATCCCGCTGCTGTTTCCCATCATTCTAACAATGGAGGGCCCATATCCGGTCCTCATCCTGCACTCCTCAAACTTCATCCTCGAGTGTAGAGGCCATCGATATTTCATATCTTGACGTTATCTTATTTAGAAGACACCTTTTTCTACAGTGCCAAAAGAGAATAGGCAGTGAAAGAGTAAGCACCATGAATTGTGCATGAATCCATAGCCTCTCCTGCCTGACTCACTATCATCAAAGGCCTGACACGAGGGCCAGTTTGAGAACCCTTTTTTTCATGCTGACAATTTCAGCCAACATAGCCTCTGGAAAAATCCTGATAAACATTTCCTTAGAGCACACACACACACACACACACACACACACACACGCACGCACACCTTATCCCGCCACTCGTCAGCCACAGAATTTACTATTTCCTCAGGCACACCGACATCATCGGCAGTCACCCGAGCCCCTCAGGGCTGTGACCTCAGCTCCCACCTTCACAGGCCCTTTGCCTATTACCACATACTTCAAATGCCCTTTTGACACTGCCATACTTTGGACGACCCAGTGGAAACCCCACTTCTCAATTTGCGCACAATGGCACACTGACAACTACCTGCAGCCGGTCGGGTACTAGACAAAAGAGCTGGTCGTTAGCGCATCAAGACACAATCCCACGCTGGACCGCACGCAGGTGCGCGGCTTCAAATATCGCAGACACATCATGGAAAATAAAGTTTTGATCAACACACTTCTGACTTCCAGACTTCATGGTCTCTGTAAACTCAGAGTTTTGACCACGTCCTAGCTTTATAAAATCATAATCCAACATATCCTGCTATGCTGATCCCCGTACGTTGGTATACGAGTAGGTGGCTGAAGCTGTATCCTTCTGTGTACCGGCTGTGGAAATGCACATCCCTCTGCACACATCCCTCTTTTACTACAGCCAAACATGACAGGAAAGAATGTGATGTTATGAGCGTCACAGAATCCAATGCTATCAAATCCACATTCAGTCAGGAGTGCTGATTTGTATACCGGCTGCACACCGCTGATTGGTGGATACTGCATATTAGGCCTGTGCTGGTCGTTATCGTTCTGCATTCTGTCTGACAGCAGGCGACGCCGGGCTCAGCGGAGCTGGCAGTGCTGTCGGGGAATTGGCTCCGACGAGGGTTCCAACTTGCTGGCAACAAGCGGCCCTCAGGGGCTTTATCAGCCAGGAACACTTGCAGGGACCCGGTCCCAACCCAAAGACCGGACTATTGAAACCATTACCACACAATGACTTGCAAATAGATCTGGACAACAATGCGAAAGTAGACATCTGTAACTCGCCGTGACAAGAGATCGCACAGTTGTTGAGGCCTGTCGTTCATCCAGCTATTTATGAATCTGAAATTGCAACACCCGGCCAACAGTTTAGTGCTTGTGCTTATTGTGGTGTGTAAAACTGTGCTGACCGTGTTTAGCAGCATTTCTTACTGTCAAACTCACAAGATGGGACCCGACAACCAAGACAAGATCATACTAAAAAAAGAGCGTCATTTTTAAATGGTGGTTTGTATTTTTACAAATAGGCATTAACAAATTAATCTTGAATATTACATGTACCAAATGTAGGGCTGCACGATTATGGCCAAAATCATAATCATGATTATTTTTTATCAAAATTGCGATCACAATTTTAGGGACAACATCTTTTTATTGCGCTTTCATGTTTAAATGAACAAAAACACTGCTTACACACACACACACACACACACACACACACACACACACACACACTTATTTGCGGGGTTCAACTTCTTTGCCAGACAATCCTGCGTTTGTCTTTGCCATGAGCTCTCTGGGTCAACAGAGCAGAGCCGCTCAAATAAATGAGTGTTCTGCATTTCAGATATATGATATTGCCAGATTTAGACGGTGCACAGATCGTCATACAATCGCATTATTTGTTGAGGAAGATCAGGAACACTTAGGGTCCAATGATTTCCCCACTAACGGAAATACTACAGAATCATTGTTGTGTAAAAAAATAGATTTTGATGAATCATCCAGATTCTAAGGACTTCTTCGCCCTTCTTAGAATCGGTCCTGGCAAGAAGCTCGGTCAGTCCGTAAATCTCACTGATACTCAAACTCACAGACGAGCACGTTTTGACATTACCCCATGATTTAACTCACGCAGCGGCTTTTACATTGAATCATTCGTGACACTTCACAGCAACGCTGATTAAAAGACCTCTTTTACATATCGTGAGCGGCTATTCAGTGTTCCCACATGCATTCTGTAAGAGTCACGAATCACAAAAAAACATCCTAGTCACGGAGTTAAAAACAGAGTGGGTGGATTCTGTCACTTAACCCAGTCCTTCCGCCCCCCTCTCCTGCTCAGACCTCCTCCCTGCACTTTTTATTTCATAAATGGAGTTTCCCGTGCATTCGTGCCGCCGAAAGCTTGACCCCAGTTCTCCGTTTTTATCTCAGCTAATTTAATGCATTAAAAGAGGCAAATGCATGCAATTTATCCTTGTTGGAAAACACAAGGCCTGATGCAACTGAATGGGTGGAGTGGACCATCTGTTTAAACAAGCTTCTGGGTCTCTGAACTTCCATCCCATTTGCTTAGAGACCTCCTCTGACCCTCCCTACTATGATGAAAGAGAAGAAAAAAATTAAAATAAAATCTGTTTACCTTCTCTATGCACAAAGCATTGGGTTTCACAACAATGCACCGTGAAGTGCTCTGCCTTGCACAATGAAATGGGGTCTGGTTGCAGGTTGAGAATTTATTTCATTTTGATTGATTATATTAAAAAGCTCTCTTCAACTTGCGAACATCATGTTCTTGGGTGTGGGAGGAGAATAATGCAGTTCTCTAAAGAACAGTCCTACTCCAACGGCACCCAGATAATTAGGATGACAGGTTTGTATCCTCGTGTTGTTGTTTTTGTGTCATTCGCTTGAAACCTTTACTCCCCCGGAGAAGTAGCTGGTGTATCTGCATCGACTAAATACACATACTTTTTGTCCATTTCAAAACTTATATAGATCCAATGTAGCGTTCAATCGATCACAACAATCACCTTTGTCTGTGTTAATCCAGCAACATGGCAAGCAGTTGTCAATTATCTGTGAAAACATTTTCACATAAAGTTGCAGCTGACAAACACGTGAGAGAAAAGTCAGAACGTGTGGAATGCTTTGGGCTGTTTACCGAGGGAAACTCACCATATAACGCTTAACTCACCGAATTAAGCGGAGGCTGCCAGAAACTGTTTTAGCCGTGTCAGCTTATGGCTTTTATTAAGCTGTCTCTTTGTTGTTTGGCTGCAACATCTGAGTGGATTCTACCGGGCGCACACTATTTTAAGACCTCCTGCTGTAAGCCTGCCGTGTTATTGACGGGGCTCCTCCGTAGCCCGAGAGCAGTTGTCAACACTGGTGTGCTGAAATTTTGATATGCAACCAAATCAATACGTCATTCACTTCAGAGCCCATTACGGGGCCAGCCATCAAGGCAGGAGCTGCCCTGTATTACAGAAATGTAAAGACACAATTTGTCCTCGTCCTCTTGTCCAAACTTTGTTGCGATCGCAAAGAAGTTATTACTTAAGTTAAATATGTTTGTTTTCTAATTTGAACTGAAGTTCTTTTATTGGTCCGTTCTTCATCCGACTGCTGATCACAACAGCAGACAATGTGATCATCAGCGCCACCTTACATAATAGCATGACGACGTCCATTAGGACCCTTTATGATTTGTTGTTGTTTTACTGCCATAGTTTGGATCGATTATTAAACAAGAATGTTTGACCCAAAGCAACGTTTGTTCACTATCAGACTAATCCTATAACCAGCAGTGCTCCGGACCAGCCATGAGGGCCATGAGGGTACTTTGCGTTTGTTTGTCTGTTTATGTCCTACTCAAACATTAGAATCTGTATGTCAACGTTACACATCCAAAAGTGGTCAAAGCACGGAGCAGACACTGTAGGGGTCGTTGAGACACATGGGAGCGTCAATCATCTGAGAAAGTGTTATTTAACGCTGATGACTTGATGCTGAAGAACAGGGTTTTTATACTTGGCACAATCTTCCTTTTAAGAGACTTTTTGTTGGCCTCAGTATTTCTTTGCCTGCTAGAAAAAACACTTTCGCTTCGAGCCCAGTGTTTGATTTCATTTTTGATTTCATTTTTTATTGGCCAATATCACCGTTATATTGGTCGGCATCTTGTTTTTCTACACAGTTTTCTTTGCGTTGTTCATTTTGAAATGTGTTTACTTTGAACAGTGCCTATGTGTGGGGAGCTTTAGAGTGCAAAAATAAACTAATTAAAGAAAATATATCTGGGTGTCTGTCTGTGTATTGCAAGCCTGATGGACCGAAATTGACTCTCCGCCAGCCCTGGCATCATGGGTTTATTATTATTTTATTATATATTTTTAAGATTTAAACAAAAAGCGTTTCATTTGACTGTTCGCAAGTCTCAAGCATAAAAAAAAGGAGAATATATATTTACGTCCAAATGAGCATCCATAAAATCAGGACAAATATGTTGTCAATAACACAACATGCAACACAATGTTGTGAGGATTATTTCCCTCGTTGGTTTTAATGATCTCATTTTCTGCCTGTCACACAGCATCAAAGCCTCCAAATGAAAGGCTCATTCTGTGGCCCAGAGTGTCCAAGCACTCTAACATGCGGGAGGATTTGGCCCACATAAAGAAGGAAGTAATCTGCAGAGTAATGAAAACTCAGATTATGATGACGACGGTGTAACAACTTCGACTGAACTCTCAGTGACTTGGTGGGCAACTGCCAAAAATGTGGAGAAGCACCCCATGTGGAGGAGTTTTCACGACAATCAACACCTATAAAACGGAGACAAATCTGTGAAAGTACAGCTGGTGTTGGAACGGACGGCAACTTTAACTGTCAAAGGCAAGCAAAGATGTAAAAAAAACTGAAAAATTGTTGACACAGAATGTTTCATCTGGATGACAGAGGTTTGGTTTGAACTACAGCCTGAAATTTCTAATTTATCAGATCTGTCTCAGTGATGACTGAGGCGGTTCCAAAAGCAGATGACCGAGAAACCGCTCTTCCACCTTGTAACCTCAGTAGTTATGGAGAAAGAGCTCATGGATAATGGCAGGTAAGATAATGGAATATGTCTACGCTGAGCTGCGACATCCTGAGAGAGCCTGGAGTACAGCTGCTGCTGAACCTTGCCGTCGAAAGGGGGCGACCTGAGGTGGTTTGGGCATCTGATGACAACGTCTCTTGAAGGTTTTTTTTTTTGGGCACGTCCAACTGATAAGAGGTCCCGGGGTGGATCAAGAACAGGCTTGGCGGGAAGGGGGAGAGGATTCTATACTTCATCAAGCTGGAAAACATTGCCGGGGAGGAGGATGTCTGGAGCACCCTGCTTGACCTGCTGCCCCCCAGCGAGCGGGAGAGAATGGATGGGCGATGACTTCTCAGAAAACATGGACAAAGACCTGTGTAATGAGGATCCCTGCTGGTATCGGAGACTGTATTTGGGGTTACTTTGCCTCGGGCCTTTGGGCAGCCACAGTCGACAGGCTCGAGGGGCAGGAGTGCCCCCAGGCGAACGTGTTCTTGAGACGTCACAGCTCATTTCCGGCTCCCTACCCCAACGCGCCGACTTGAGGAGTCTCGGCAAATGCCAGGTGAGCTGCTTGACAGTCTTTCAACATTAATCAACCCATATTAGGCTGACAAAACCTTTCACATTTCCTGTCATAAACACTCAATCATGCGTTGGTCTATTGTGAGGAAATTCCCTTGCAAGAGTCGGCTTATTAATACGATCGACCGGCAACGGTTACCGCAGCAACCACAAAAAGCCCTTGTAGAAAACTCAGACTGAAACTTCACAGATGAAGGGCTTTCTAAATGTAGACGTTTTGACTTTGTCATAGCAGGAAAATCATTGGCGTCTACTGAATACATTCCTTATGACTCGAGCCAGTCACTCAAACAGCCAGAGCCAGAGTAAGACAGCCGAGAGCCACACCTGAATGAATCAACATCACATTTACCTTCCACATTTTAGTTTCAAGAGGTAAATCACTTCTGCAGTTGGAGCTCCTAAGCGGAGCTGGAGAACTTACCTGCAGACCCAGATGGTGCTGCCGGACCTCCTGGAGGGAAGGGAGGCCCGGGAGAACCACAACGGTCAGATCCTGCGGCAGTAAAATGAGGTCTCTTAAAAGGATCTGAAACACTACCGCTTTTGTCCACAAAATGAAAATGAAAACAAAAGCTCCTCTAAGAAGCTTTCAATCAAAATATTAGAGCCGCAGTCATCAACTTTGGAGAAACAGGTAATGATTATGCTACATTTAAAGTCGTCCAAGCAAAAAAAATCCAATGACAGTAGCTAGCCGCACCAGCTCAAAAGGTCATCAACAAAATATAATTATCAACGTTAACAATGAACATGGCTATTGTTAATACTCAGAGCTGCCAAGCTGGAAGCTTGATATGTGGAAAAGATAGCAGATGTGTTTTAATCAGAGCATTTGATTTATTGATGGTTGTCTGGATTTATAGAGAATGTCAACACACATAACAAAAAAGGTTTTTAAAATACATTTCCCTCCTGAGCTTTAAGATGTTAAGTTAAAACCACACTTTGAATGGTTAAAAAAGGAAAGCAAGTACAGCATAATGCAGCCCTGCATTATGTGGGCTCGGATGTCTTGCTCAAGGACTTTGACATGCAGACAGAGCCGGAGATAAAACCGCCAACCTTGTGATTAACTAGACTCCGCTCTTCCCCCTGAGCCACAGCCAACTCTTGAAAATAGGCCCCATCTCTTTTTTTTTTTTATTACTTTTTTTTTATAATTATTGAATATCATGTGAAACACTAAAGGGATGGAGATTGTGTGTGTGTGTGTGTGTGCGCACGTGTGTGTGCGTGTGAGAAATAAAGCCAACGTGTGGTTGTCACCATAACAATGTGGGTTTCGGTATCGGGGCCGATACTGCGTTAAAATACTCGTACTCGTATCGATTTCAATTGCCGATACCAAGAACCGATACCACTCAACAGTATTTCACTACAACAAAGTGGTCGCGCTTTGTGGAGAAAAAGATTTGTTGTCCTACCTGACTTCAACGTCTAGGGCAGGGGTCGGCAACCCGTGATCCAGAGCCGCATACGGCTCTTTCGTCACGGCTCTTGCAGCAAGGTGTGTAGAGTAATGTGCGTCGCGTTACGCGACGCAAATTACTGCCGTCCCGCCGGTTTGAATCAAACTGTTGCTGATCCACCTGAAGCAGCGCTAGCAGCGGCCTCATTCAGACGCTGTTGTGCGGCTACGGATGATATTATTGTAGCCGAGTGTCTGTTGTGTGTCTATATTTGTAATTCTAATAAAATGAAAACACGCTGCAGGGTAACTTGAACCACTTTTTTTATCTCCTTCACACACGTATATCCCACAATTCCACTCCTGTTTTCCTTTCCGTTTCTCCCTCCACAATAAAAGCACCTGAAACATTGGAACACAGCTTCCTATATAATTGCTCGATCCCTAATATTACCCAAAACCACCAGACACAGGAACAGCTTCTTTCCACTGGCCGGAAAGAAATTAATCAGACTCCCCCATCTGCACTACCTGCACTAATTGGACTACTTTTTCTTTCTAATGTCTTTTTTTAAATATTTATCTTGCTTATTGTAAATGTGTATATATGTACAATGAGAGCTATGTGTAACCGGAGTCAAATTCCATGTGAGTGTAAACACACATGGCCAATAAAGCTGATTATGATTATGAACCCGGACACGGGGGCGTTTTATGGTCCGACATTAGAGGGACTTCCACAAGAAGTTTAAAGCTTGGGATAGCCTTCTGTTAATTTTGTACTATAGGCTTGACATAATCTGCAGAGGATAAAATAAAATCTGCCTCCAAATTAATTGCACTTTCATGGAGACCAAATCTAAGAAGTATCGGTACTCGGTATCGGCAAGTACACAAATAAAAATACTCGTACTCGTATCGGTTTGTAAAAAGTGGTATCGTTGCATCCCTAGTTTCGGACCATTCTGCAGGTGATGCCATCTAGCTGAATCCCCTGCATAAGTGTTCGCTCTCTTGGCCCTTCAGTTTCAGTGAAACAAACAAAATCAGTGAAGCCTAGAAAAGCGCTATACAAGTACAGTTAATTTACTTTTTTTTTTTAAATGTTTAAATAACTTGCAACCTTTTGCGCCACTACAGTCCTAAAAATATGAATGTTTAATTTAAGAGGTGCTCCTACATTTTGTGCAGGTGCTCCAAAAGTAAGGTTCAGTTTAGAGCATCCCTGCTCCTAATGGAAAGTTTGTCTTGAGCCATGTAATCATATGAATGAACCAGTTCCATTGAAAATGTTGAAACAGAGTTTCAACATTGGAGATTGGAGATTGATAAAACACTGTTAAATTGTAAAAAGTTTAGTTTTTTACCTAATCCCCATCAGAAGAGTGTGGACGTGGTGTTGCAGAGCAGAGGTTCTGGCCTCACAATATTTGCAGTGTGCAGACACGGGCAGCAGAACGTGAAGCACACTCATCCTGTGGTCAAGGGCTAAATTGTGTAACGCAATGCCAATGTCAAATACCTCACTTTTGGAACATGCAAGAGTTATGAGGAAGTGCGTCACTTCAAGTGACATTGTTAACACTCTGACGGACGTTCACTTTGCAGATTGGAGATCAACGCAGCTATTGGAGAGGGGGGGAAAGTGGCGGGGGGGGGGGGGGGTTAAGAGGAACAGCGACACTACTGCCAGATAGTCCAGATGGGAAACAAGGCAATTAGAGAGGGAGGCTAGGCACGAGTTCCCAGCTTAAACAGAAGCTGTGTGTTTGAGTGTGTGTGTGTGTGTGTGTGTGTGTGTGTGTCACTCCCACACAGCCCGTGAGTCACAGAGCACAGCAACGGACGGGATCCAACGGAGAACAAGGG
>CM042218.1:23877664-23905164 GCA_023566465.1 Cottus gobio | reverse complement strand
TAAAAACAATTATAGAGTGGGCCCTTTCAATCACTAACTCCAGAGTGAAACACAGAGACGAGCCATGAAGCAACACACACACACACACGGTTTACATTATGAGGCAGGCTACATCTCCCAACACATGTAGCTCTGTACCTCATTTTCATTTCTATTTGAAGCCAATATACTTTTTTTTTTCAATATATATTTTTGCTTACCAAATATATGTTTTCCTTACATTTCCAAGAGAGTGAACATTTGTATAATCCTGTTTTACTGTGGTATTAATTTGAGGTCATATTGCCCACTGCTCCATGAAGCTTTCCACAAAAACAAAAGCCATCAACTGCACAGTGTCATGTCATTTGGTACACTGAGATCAATACATATCTAGAGCAAGAAACCTTCAAAAGTCAATGCTTTAAACTGCCACTGTCGTGAAAGGAGAATTAACCAAACGCAGACCCGGATTACCATTGCTTTGTACAGATTGTCTTTGCTCTTACACAAACCTTATTGACAAATCCTGACAGATGGACGGATACATTAATCTCAAGTAAGAAAAGGGAGAAAGACAAGTTTCCCAAAGAGGGTGTAAGGTGGAAGATAAACGACACGGACACAGAGTAGATGGAACAACATTAAACAGGGGCAGAAGAAGGAAAGCACGCAGGGCGGATGGGGAAGAGCGCTGGATGAAGATAGATGCGATCGTGTGGTGGGAGGAAACGCCAGCAAAGGGATAAAGGAGCCGCTTCCAGATCAAACAAAACCGATACACAGCGAGATCTGAGGCGGCAGGGTTTAGACGAAACGGGAGAGGGGTGGAGAAATGCGAGTGGAGAGGTGTTGCAAAGTAGGTAAAGAGGGAGAGAAATGGGCACACGAGGAAGCATGTTAGAGCTGACATCTCCGATAGCTGGGGAAGATTGAGGACGGAGTGATTTGATGAAACGATGAAAGAAGAGGAGAGAGGTGCCAGAGGAAGGAAGGCATGTTATGTTGCGAGACGGAGAGAAAAATGAGTAATACAGAATGTAGGCAGCTGATGGACAGTTGAATGCCGGGTTTGGCAGTCATTTTTGTAAACGGCAACACTGCATGTTCTCATCTCGGCTGGGAAACAAAACAAGCAAGCGATGGGAAGGGAAATGAAAAGAGGGGCGTGTGCGTGCGAGCGTGTGCGTGCGAGCGTGTGCGTCCCTGACTGAGTCAAAGACTCAGTGACTGAGCCGGTCACATTCAAGGTTGTATAGATTAGAAATGTTACTGATCAAAAACAGCGGATCTCAAAGACCAACAGAGTAGAGTAAATTGATTTGTGATTTATGTTAACACATACACCCATGAGGTTCACACACTGATATCCTGGTTTTCTAAAAGCTAGTTTAGCTGAACTAAAGCATGATTTAAACTTTATTTAAGCAATAAGGTACTCGAGGCAGTACAGTACATTATTGACGATACAGTACTGCCTCGAGTACCTTATTGCTTTTATAATACGGCCGGCGACATTATAAATAGTAAGTAAATAGTTAGCTGCCTTTCAGCACAACATAGTCACCAAACGTTGTGTCGCGTTTCAGTAGCCAAGAGAAAATAGTCCCCGTACGCGTGGCAGTTGCGTTCGTGACCACAGGTGAGGGTTGGGACGTAGACCGACCGGTAGCACCTGTTTTACTGCCGCAGCGATCCGCCTGTCGAGCTCCTGTTCCTGCTCATTTTTTTTAAAAGTTTACATTTTCTCAAAACAGTTTGTGATACTACATTGTTTTATTCAGGAAGAGAACAGTCACAAATTAACACCGCTTTTATGAGTTCTGAAGTACAATCGGCAGAAGTACCACACTAACGGTAGAGTACACAAGGAGGCAGTGATGGTGGACTAGTGCGCGTCAGGACGTTTTGTAGCATCATTCAGACACTTTTCAAGACGCGTAAAAACTTCAACGTTCATGAGACGGGCATCTATTGACAGAGCAACGAGTTGAACTCTCTTAAGCTTGTGTTTACAGACCGTAATTTAGGCATCTGACCACAAAGCCATTCAAAAAGAGATGAGCAAAAATGCGGACTCATTTCTGTGTTTCAGGACCCATTCATGCATCACTCTATACAATAATGGAGCATTTACTACACTGCATGAAAACATTGCCAGTATACAAATGCAATTTCATAGACAAGAGTATGATGTTTACATGAATAAAATAGTAACCGGGTTATTCATATCTGGAGTTAGTTCCAAAATCAAAGAGATAAAATAAAATAAAAAGGATGCGGAAAAGGTCCGATAACACAACCTCAGAGGCGCTACATCACACAACAGAAACACACACTCTCATTCAGTGAATTGCGAGACGAGGCACTTCGGGATTCAGCCCAGGTGTTGAAGACTAATCACATACTTGCTTTAATTTCAGCAATGAACACCGAGACCGTCACACACACACACACACACACACACACACAGAGAGTTTATCTCGAAGGTCCGTCTATATCCACATCAGTTCAGGTTAGGGTTGCTGAACTGCAAATGAAAGCCCATCTCTATAAACATCTTCCATCCATCTCCTTTCTGTGGAGGCCCTTTCACAAGCTTAGGAATGTAGTGTGTGAAGACCGATCAAGGCTATATTTGTCCAGGAATGTATTCGGCCTGAGTTCATAAAGCGGGGAGCCTGCTGGGTTCACCCTTTTCCTTGCTGCCAAGCACTGCACCAGGGTGGGAGGAATATGCGGGAGTGACCTTTGGCGAAGCAAAGCACTTCACTCTCTGAGCGATTAAAGTTTTCATGTTAAGGTCAAGTGTATGAGACTCATATCTGCTGAGTCCCACTGGCACAGGATGGGAGAACTGTGTGCTGCCAACTCTTAGGGAAAACAAAAGAATGGGTCCCAGAAGACAAAAGGTGAGAACAGGCAATTTCCCCAAGTAAAAAAAATCCCCTTTACTCATTTTTATACACAAAATATTTGCTGGTTTCCAGCTTCTCAAATGTAAGAAACCTTATGCTCTTCCTCGTTATACATACGAGTCGGATTAACACAAATGTAAGGGGAATCCGTGGGAGTCAACAGGAAATAACTGGAATAAATGAATTAATTAATAAAATCTTACATGAAAACATGGAGCCCTTTGGCTCAGGACGGCGAGTACTGATGGCTGAACATGTGATGGCAGAGCGCACTGAGCAGGGTTTAGTCCTACTTAATGGCATGCTGGCCAATTATCCGATGAAAGAGTGCACTGCTGAATGCAGTACATGGTTAGGATGCAATTATAATGGTTAGACTTTCCACCAAAACATGCCGGGTGACCTAGTATGCATTTTGCATTTCCCATATGAGATTATTATTAGGAAGGCATGAATTAAGTAAAAAATAATGTAAAGTTCACATTGAACAGCACATTTTAATAAGATACATTCGGCTATGGAAAATTACAACAGGCTTTTTTTACTAGTCGTTTCCAAAAGTGTTTATCGATGAGTTGAGTTATCGAGTTGAAAAATAACAGAAAAAAGCAATAGTTGGAGCCTTTGCCGACTTTAAAATATGTTTTACTAAAATCAAACATTTACAATTATGTAAAAAACTAACCCTGTAGATAGTGAACTACGTACAAAACATAAAAGAAAAAAAGGGGAGAACTCAAAATATAAAAGACCTCCCAAGGGAAATCCCCCAGGTTTACATGCACTCAAAATAGCCGAATAACCTGAGATGTGACACCACAGCTTTACCTGCCACAGTGCAGTTCAGTTCCACATACCTATGTCTGAAGGGAAGGCACATTGTGTGACTCCCTTCAAAAATTCAAGATGGACTCAAACAGAGAGGATGAACAGTGACGACTGGGTGCAAAAAGAAGATGATATCGGCTGAAAAAGTTGAAAAAAAAAGACGAAGGACGGAAATCTTTTAAAGGATTTAAAGGATTGTCCTCTGAAACGACTGTGACATTTCAAAAGGCCAGACTTCCTGAGAGGCATTGACTCTTCCTCCATTAGAGTAGGGCAGTACGTGATTACACATCAATAACATCTGAGCACAGGCTCTGCGCTTTATACAATGCTGTGTGTCGTATATGTGGATCTGTGTGTGTGTGTGCGTGAGAGAAGAGATCGAAGGATGTCAGTGCTCTTCTCTGTGTCTCCATGGAAGATGTGCTGGTCGGTCAACTGGCGTAACCAGATTAAGTGGGACTAAGAGGATGGGTCTTTGCTGGCATCGAGTTTTACTTGGAAATTGAGCAATACCTAAACTCAATGTGTTAGTAAGGTGAGGTGCCACACACACACACACACAGTAATTTAATTTACAAGCATAAACTGTATTTCCAGGAACAGCGGAGAGAGAGCAGAGTTAAACTGATTATCATCATTTACTGATCCTTGTTTCCGCCTTCACCTCATAGACATTCTTAATTCAAAGTTAATATTGAACTGCAGTTATGGAAACATCTACTAGGGTTGCTCACGGTTGGGAACAAAAAGGGGGCGCAAATGTAGCTTTTGGAGATCCCCGATCGCACTTTTTTGACACCGATAGATCCCAAGTGACGATCACTGATGATCCTAATTGGCCGATGCAGATTATTTTGGATGATTTGTTTTGTTGAAGCAGGTGGTATACTCGTCTCCGGGCTACTTTTGTCACTGCCGTCCCTTCATTTCAATACAACTGCTCTGAAGTCAGTTTAGCATTAAAACATCTTGTTTTAGTCGTCTATAGTGTTTTTGCATCAAAACACAACAATTTAATGGTTAGCAAATAATAGATTGTATTTTCAGTCATAAAACAAATTCTAGTCATCAGCATCACTTTATTTTACACATTAAAAACTACAGAGAAACTAAAAAAAATAAAGAGTGTGATTCAGGAAACATCCAGTTTTGTTGTTAGTGACAAATAACCTTTTAGGCCATTGGTGTTGTCGAACTTTAGACCTGCAATAAATTATTTTCTTTTTTTTGCCACATGCAGGAAGCTGAAACAGGTTGTATACACAACACTGACATATCATCACCTTTTAAGGTTGATATGGTGAACTTGTTAGCAAACGGATACTCATTTACATATTCAGCAGTTACACAGAAAAATGATCCTTCATGAGAAGTCGCGTTTCTGTTTACCTGATTAACATATGTCCACTAGTCCCTCTCTTCGAGCTCCGTCGCTTCAGACTCCTGTCTGTTAAATAGTGCTGAGCAGGTAGTGTGCAGTGGGTTTAGAGCTTTATCCCAAAAACCAGCTGTCTGATGTGGCCAAGAACAAACCCCTTAGAGCAGGGAGAGCGAACCAAAACATCCCATTCACAGCCAGACAGCTCAACAACAGTGATTAAAGCCACTTTAATACAACTTTGAAACAAAACTTATTTGCTTTGAGGGATTCTTCTTTTTGTAAGTCATGTGAAAAACTGAAATTCTACGTTGTCAGGTCTAAAATAGAAAAGTAAAGGTCACTCAAACATTTGGACTGGAAAAAAAAGGTTTCTCGAGTCACTCTAAGACACATGTGTCAAACTTAAGGCCCGCGGGCCAGATGTGGCCCGCCACGTCATTTTATGTGGCCCGCGACGGCTTGGAAGGCACGATCACCACCGTGGACCCGTTTTCAGTCGGTCGCGGACCCGTTTTCAGTGGGTTGCGGACCTTTGCATGGGCAATATAAAATTCCTGTGATTTTATTTTGAAGGGAATTTTGAATGCAGCAGAGTGTGTCTATTCACACTCCTCAGTGCTGCATTCACAACACACTTGCATGAGTTTACACACGCACTATTTGTGATAGTTCACTTCATTCCCAACCTTTTTTTATGTTTGTGCATGAAAGCACTGCTGAGTCTGTTAAAAAAGGCTGAAGTTATAAAATTATAATGTGTGTTGTATTACTTTGTGTCCTTAAGATGCACTTTGGGGTTTTTTGATTGAGTGTAAAAGGGAATATTTCAAACTAGTTTTTTTGTGTTGGCATGTGAGATTCTGTACCATTTCAGGCTCAAACTGCACCATCTTTTCATTAAATCCATTTGAGAAGTTGAACATGTTCCTTGCTTTGGATCTCGGGTCATTCAGGGGTGATGGTGCAGCCAGACCAGTAGAACCACTGCCCCAGACCACCTTCTCAAAGGTGACAAAAAAAAGCTTTGAACAAAGTTAATATAACAATGATTGTTTGATCTTTGTCATTTTCTTCTGTTTTAAGTTTGATCTTTGATAGAGTAATGTGGGATTTTATATATATATATATATATATATATATATATATATATATAAATGCATGCATGTACAATATTTTTACACTTGAATAAACAATACAAAGACAGTTATTTAACAATATGTTCGGTAGTAGCTAAATTGATACAGTGTTACAGTTACAACCGGCCCTTTGAGGGCGACCATGATGCTGATGTGGCCCGTGGTGAAAATGAGTTTGACACCTCTGCTCTAAGATGTCAGAAACGGTCCAAGTGCAATCATCTGTGAAATCCTAAAATGTCAAAACATTTTGAAAAATGTCCACCACAATTTCTTAAAGCCTGAGGTGACCTCATCAAATGTCTATTTTATTTTGTACGACCATAAAATACCCAAGGATATTGCATTTAAAATGATTTCAAACTCTCACTGAGGCGGGAACCAGTGATCGTTTCAGCTCTTGTTCAAAGTAGGCAGAGCAGACAGAGCTCTGACAAAGTGTGTGCGTCTCTGTGGAATACACAACACATACCATGTTCACGTGAACATCAATAACCCCTTTATGATTGGTGTCGGTGTCTGAGCATGTAAACACCTCATGTTTTTAGAAAACCCGGATACGCCCAAATCCGGTTTATGAGAAACCTGAATACGAGCTTGATTCGTCCGCAAGAAGCCGCGACACGTCAGCTGGTGATACCAGAGTTTCGTCTTTGTATTATTCAAGGGTTGAATATACAGAATAGTTGCGATGGGGAGAGGCATCGAACTGCTGACCTGAAGAAGTCTGTGGCGTACAGTTAGTCACTGACTTTTTTTGTGAAAAAGTCCTCTCCTACGTGGTGTAACACAAAGTTCAAAGCTGTGGCTCTGATCCAGGAAGATTTTTAAATCTTACAAGATTTTTGGCTGACATGCTTCGGCACCAACAGCCGCCAGCAGGATTTCCTAGAAGGGCTCTAGCAAAATGAATGGATGGAGCGTCAGCTACGAGAGAGCCCCGAGCGAGAGCACAGGCTTCTCACTGAGGTGATCCAACAGCTCTGGAGTCAGCGGTGAGCCAGTGGAGTGGGCTGAGGTGCTTTCACATCCCACCTCTGCAGCAGGCTGCCTTGTGCTAGTCACGATAACATCATTACGATGGCCCTCCGTCTTTTGAAGAAACGTTTCATGAAGTTTAATATCAAGACATTTGTTCAACTTATATTTGTATATTCATTTAAATATAGCATAATTTCAATTTCTTACAGTTTTGTTAGCCATTTCACAGATTAATTGGCAGCATTGTGGACTTTTTTGTATATCGTTCGCTGTAATTAGTTGTTTTTTTTTTTTTTACTAACAAAGACATGTTGATAAAAACAGGAGGAGGGGACAGTGAAAAAAATGAAGATACCCGTATTGGTCATCAAAAGGATGTAAGAACTAAGCCCACCTTTCCGACTCACAAAGTCTCAGTAGCCGCCCCTAGGGGGCACAATTGGCATGTGGTTTCCAGAAGCACCCGGTTGAAAGCACTCCTCTTTTTGGATCAGTTCCTCCGTCATGCAGAGGCTCATGGCTTTGAGCAACATACTGGGACATACAACCACTTTTCTTTATTTACTGTGCGTGTGAACCCTAAACTGGTTAGCAAGTAAGCAATATTTCCCAAAATGGCCCAGTTTGTACAACACCATGGCAACCCTCATCAGTAGCAGAACTGGTACTCATGTTGTTTTGATTTCTTTTGGTCTGGTCTCATGAACCGTTCAACTGTGTCCCACAGTGGTTAAAAAGGACGGCCTGTCATGCGGAAATTCTCTCCAATCGTAACCAGTGCGGTCCATAATGACATCTCTGTGCCACATGTCACGGCTGCATATCTTCCTCCATCCAGAGCTCCCGTGTCCCACGCGGTCGCAGTGAAACTGACACCGGTCAAAGTTGGTAGTGTAACGGACCGGTGTTGATCCGTGACCCGTACAGACCCCTGCCCCCGGCCTCGCGGTTCAGCATGCAGGAGAACCGCGGATTAATTACACAGTTTAATGTCAACCATCAGTGTGAAAATAATATTTTACTAACGATTGTTGTCCACCAATATTCAATAAAAACGTGTGGCCTCTTTCCTAGTCGCCACTCTGATGATGCTATGCAATCGGGTGTATTGCATAGCATCATCAGGTAACCATGGCAGCAACCTAGGTAGGCTCCTTTCGGTTACCTTATGATGCGTTCAAGCTCGGGTGAAAATTAGTATTGGACAAAGGTAAATTATAACTCTCATGATGTGTTCACATGTAATCTCGTAAAGTGTGGTTTTGGTTGAAATTTGAATAAATCCAGTTGTATGAAGAAGAACATAAATAGATATTAGAGATGAATTGTGATTTACTATTAAAACTACAAATCGCACTTTTGGGCTGATCCGATCCGTAACAAGATCACAACTGAGTTTTACGATCCAGATGCTAGTCAGAGAGTAGACTTAATATTTCTTTTTTCTCTCCTCCAGCTACAGGAAATAATTGCAAGGCATTTGATAGAAAAGTGACACATGTGAAATACAATCAAAGTAATTTAAAGTCAACAATCTACAATTTAGGCCTCCAGGATCTGTTTGCAGGAAATCATAAACAAATATATCATAGACATTAATACAACATATGTAAATATAGCATGCCTTTTAATATGCTTACATTTTTCTTTTATTACAGTATCTGGTTTCCGTTTAACATTGTTGTCTATCATAACTTTAGGGAATCGCGTGAAAGAATCTGTTGGTCTTTAAAGAGAAATCTACTTAAAATGCAAAGGCGCACACACACACACACACACACACACACACACACACACACACACACACACACACACACACACACACACACACACACACACACACACACACACACACACACACACACACACACACACACACACACACACACACACACACACACACACACACACACACACACACACACACACACACACACACACACACACACACACACACTTAACCGTGCAGCCCCACTGAAATGCTGTTAACTACATGGCAGGAGGCCAAACGTATCTCTGGCACATGACACCAAAGAGCCACAGAGCCACCAAAGTGTCTTTTAAAAAGGGGGCTTTCCAGCAACAGAGACAAAAACGGTTTTATTCACAGCCTGTTCATTCAGTGACGCATAAAACAGATAAAGGAATGGCCAGGATGCCTTGGGAGAGAGGCTGTGTGAGCTTCTTCCTCTCTATCTCCGATTCCCTTATCCACGTGTCGTTGAGCGATCATAACCTGTATAGACCCTATTAACACGAGTTGGGCCAGAGGCGCCAGCTGGCATGGCAGAAAGGAAATTTATCCCCTTCCTACTCTAGGCGCACACCAACTTCTCTCATCCGTGACATGTTGCAGTGCCGGTGAGTGGTAACGTCTTGCGGCCCTTAACCTGCCCCAGTACAGGTAAAGCAAGCCAGTGCTGAACCGCGTCCGCTCTCCCTCCAAACCGGTGCTCAGAACACCATCCGGCGATGTCATTATGTGCATGGTGTCATTATGTCCTCTGCAGTATTCAGCCATTCAAAAAAAAGCCATTCAAGCAGCCTTGGTAACATTACAGAAAATGGTGACAAGAAACAAAAGAGAGGGAATGCATCAAGCTGAGTGACAGAGTGGCAGGGAGAATAAAGAAGACGGACTTTCTGAACAGCGTTCATAGAACCTTGGCGTAGAGCTGGGCGGTATAGCCAAAAATTCATATCACAGTATTTTGTAAGATTCTGCCAGTTTCACGGTATATCACAGTATTTTCTTTTTCAAGTAAACACATTCATTTATTGACGCCGAAAAGGACCTGCGGCCACCTGAACAGCTGTTCACCGCTCGTTGTTCACCGCTCGTTGTTCACCGCTCGTTGTTCACCGCTCGTTGTTCACCGCTCGCTGGCCAACTCGCTCGCAACTGCCCAGCAAGCTGTGAACAGCTGTTTGTGTGGTGCCTTATGTTCTGTCTCTTCCGGGTTTTTTTTCACCTGCATTCCCCTGGGTCCTAAGTCCCTCCATGTTCAGCTTCTTTGCAATAAATATTTTTCTAAACTACGGACTTTTCAAACCCTCCAGCCAGCAGACACAGCTCCTCTCTGGGCAACACGTTGTGTTGGTGCATCTCTGCTCTCTCTTGTTCCTCCTGCATCGCTAGTGGGCGGGCTGTACCCAGCATGCAGTTCGGCGGTTTACAAATTGTTTATGGTTAAAGAGCGTTAGTTGTGGGTTATTAATTGTTGTTATGAAGTTAGAACCATGACTCCAACTCAATGCACGAAAGATAAGTAGCGTCTTCAGCAGTGAGCGGTGAAAAATATATTACGCCACAAGCGACAACAGCTTCTAAGGCCGGGCACCGGTAAAGCTGTATATGAAAAAGTCATATCGTACGGACATTTGAAACCGGTATACCGGTAGAAACGGTATACCGCTCAGCCCTACCTTGGCGTTAATGTTAATGGTGTTAATTAAGAAACTCAGGTTTCAGCTCCTTAGAATCTCCTGAAGGCAATGACACAGATGCATCCTGTGTCTGTGCAGCGAGTCATTCTCCAGAAAGGTAATTCATTAAAAATACAAAACATTTTTACCTGAAGACATAAACTTAAAATATAAATGTGTATTTAACCCTGACCTATTCTATTTAGTGGATTCAGGCAGCTGCTGCAGAACAGGACCGCTACAGGCAAATCCAAACAGTGCTGTGGGCAATTTGCACGAGGGTTTCTGTTCAACTTTGATTTAAAACAAGGCAAGAGTGCCAGACTGCAACGGGTCACATGGCTGGAATGTGACACCGATGACCTAATGGGAAACATGCTGCTGCCACACAGTCTTTAATTACAGCCAAAGTCCTCGGACCGGCCCATGGGTGAAACGGCTAATTCCCCACAGCCGGCACATGTTTGCACACCCTCCGCAAAAGCTACACTCTCATCAAATACCCGACATGATGGAGCTGCTGCGGCACGGCCGTTCGTATTAATGATAGAGGAATCTATCAAGCTCACTCTGTGTCTCTCTCCCCTCAATCATGTGCTCACTCTCGCCCGCCTTTCAAGCCTTATTTATGATTCAAAGGAAACCATTAGCACGGAGCCACACAGAGACGGGGCACTGTCAGAGATATGCAGCGAAGCCGTGCACAGCCTTTTTGAGAATGGGAGTGAACGGTGGGTGACGCAGACGCCACCTCAGGGTGGGAGTTATGGAGAGTGTTACCCAAATTACAAGCACCAACACACCCTACAGTACGTGCTAGGGTAACGCTGTTGGCATTTGAATAATAAATAAATAATAACTGCAGCTTAGAGGGGTTTTTTGTGTGCGTTTTTAAAGCGACATGGCCTACGTACACGGCCCGTGAACAACTTACTCAGGGTTGAATGGGATTCACTTGGAACGCAATACACCCTTTCCAGACATCTGTTATAAGAATTCATATTGATGTATTTGTCAAATAAAACAATTAACATCTAAATAACATTCAAAATCTGACATAGTGATGTTAGTCCATATACAGTAAGCGAGCGATAGCTTTGAATAAATCCCTTGTCTATGTCGCTGTGGTGGATTTGGATATTAATAGTGAACATAGAATAAATAGTAAATTATATATATTAAGTATACTAATTATATTTCTTAAAACCTACAAAAAACTGATTATTTCTCTTTGACGGCTGTTTGGTGATAAGCAGCATTTTCACAAGCCGTTTTTCGCCAAAACTTGTTCCATGAAGCTCGGGCGAGCAGCATATTCGGGTAATTTCTTCTGTAGGTTCATCACTACATGCGGTCGTTTGATACATTGCAGTTACTAAAATATCGATTATAGCCATATCTTTAAAAGTAGAATTTCCCTAGATTTCGGGGCATACAATGACATAAAAACAAACATTTGCAAGCATTTTGTTGGCACATGTGACCCCTGAGGTTAACTCCAATAGGTGATTCCTTGTCTTTTTTAATTAATTTTTATTAAAATAGGTAGCTCAGGTATAAGAACACACAAATGTGAAGTCAAAAACCTGCATTGCGAAGTCTTACAATAAATGTTATTTATACATATAGCAATATATCTGGGTCTTACGAGCAGCCAAAGCTTGTTTGTGAAGCGGTGAGCCTGACAGTCTGATTTTAGTTTAATTCGGATGATTCGGATAATTCGAATGTTGATACGACATGTATCAGCATTTGAAGAGCTCTATTTGGTGTGACAAATATTAATATTGCATGCTCCGACAGTCAACAGAAACGGGCTGGAAAGTGTGCTGTGTTGTTGTGACAACCGGCAGACGTGAGCCGTCACGTCATTTAGCTGCACCACGATTACATTACATTTAGCTGACGCTTTTATCCAAAGCGACTTACATGATATACAGTAGACCGTAGACACAGCAACGGTGAGCAATTAGGGTTAAGTGTCTTGCTCAAGGACACAACAACACAAACTGGCTGAGCCGGGGTTTGAACCACCGATCCTGATTGAAAGTCAGACCTGCTAACCACTGATCCACAGTGCCCCACAGGCGTTGATTTTGATGTTTATTACATCGCCGTCTCTTCAATGAAACACACTCGGAGAAGTCAACGATACGCTCTGAACCTCTACGTCCGATCAAAACAACCCTAAGAAGGCGTGCAGAACCTCATGAGTGCATCCTGACACGATGAATTAGCAGCGGTGCTTTCAGCTCACACGCACAAAAACATCTTTGAGCACTTCTATGAACGCGCACCCACCAAATTGCAGAGCCTTTTTACAACTGATCCTGAAATGACGGTTTAAACCTGTACAATGTGGTGACAGATCTTGTTTAAATGTGACCTTTAATCAGGAGCAGTCAGTTGTTGAATTATCCCTGTCAGCGGGTCAAAGCAGATTAAATCTGCACCACAGTGGATTGTTCAAGTCAAATTACTGGAAATGTAATGAAAAGGCTGGTTACTTTTACGGCTGTTTGTTTCATATGAATGTAAATGAGGCAGGAGTGGAGTCCTTTCCCAGCTCTCATATCAGCAAGATGAGGGGAACACCTGTTTAATCAGGAAACTCACAAAGAGGAAAACCTTTGGGGTTTTCAGACAAATTTCAGGACTTTGTCTTTCCTTTCCAGGTTCTTCATCACACAGCAACATATTACTCGCTCAGCTCTCAATTTCCTCTCAAGCGGCAATAGAGAAAGTTTGGCGGCTCAATCGAATCAGTGAAGAAGCGCATGCAGGGCAAGGGCAAGTATGACATTGGTATTCTGCGGAGACAAGAGTGAGATGTTATCTTTAGGATCCCATGGCTAAAGCCTCTCAAAGGGTTGGAAATGGATCACACAACCAATTCTATTACATTTCTGACAGTTGTTTGTAGAGAGAAGATTTATCTGCAGTTGCCAACTGACACACCCTCAATTTTCTTTTTTTAAACTCTGTACACTCATTCGCTGAAGAGGATGAATGAGATAGGATCAGCAGATAAGGAGAGATGGATTAAGACCCAGAGAGGCTTCAAAATATAAGAGACTTGCCAGAATAAGGGGAGGGGGGAGTGAAACTGTGCCACAGACACTCTCCTCTCTACTCTGTCCTCCTCTCTTGATTCTCTCTGTCCTCTTACGACACGTAAGGTCCGCAACTCCTCTCCGGCTCCGTGGTTGTCAGACCCGGTCCGTGCCCAGAGAGCCACTTTGCGAGCATCGGAAAGGAAATGGCGAAAATCCAAACACGCAGACGACCTGCACGCCTATCACTCTCTTCTCGCCTCCTTCTCTGCCTCTATCTCTGCAGCCAAAAGCCTGTTCTACCAATCCAGAATTGAATCTTCTTTCTCTAACCCCAAAAAACTCTTCTCCATTTTTTCCAACCTCCTAGACCCCCCCTGTCCTCCTCCTCCCTCCACCCTTCTACCGAACCACTTTGTCGACTACTTTACTAAAAAGATAGATGACATACGCTCCTCATTCACTGATCCCCTGCCCATAACTACATCTCCACTAACCCTATCCGCCTCCCCTTCACTTTCCTCTTTCACCCCTCTGTCCCCCAACCAAGTTCTTACCTTGGTATCCTCTGCCCGCCCAACCACCTGCCCCCTTGACCCCATCCCATCTCACATCCTCCAGTCTATTGCTCCTGACCTTCTTCCCTTTCTCACCCATCTAATTAACACCTCCCTCTCAACTGGTTGTTTCCCTAACTCTCTGAAGGAGGCAAGAGTTAACCCTCTCCTGAAGAAACCCACTCTCGACCCGTCAGAAGTCAACAACTACAGACCTGTCTCTCACCTTCCCTTTCTTTCCAAAACCCTGGAGCGAGCTATCTTCAACCAAGTCTCCTCCTTCCTCCACCAGAACAACCTTCTGGACCCTCACCAGTCTGGATTCAAGGCAGGCCACTCAACAGAGACTGCCCTCCTTGCTGTCTCAGAGCAGCTTCACACTGCGAGAGAAGCCTCTCTCTCCTCTGTCCTTATCCTTCTGGACCTTTCTGCTGCCTTTGACACAGTGAACCACCAGATCCTCATCTCCTCCCTCCAGGACCTGGGTATCTCAGGCACTGCGCTCTCCCTCCTCTCATCCTACCTCAGTGATCGGACCTAACGGGTAACCTGGAGAGGATCTGTGTCTGAACCTTGTCCTCTCACTACTGGGGTCCCTCAAGGCTCAGTCCTTGGTCCTCTCCTCTTCTCCCTGTACACCAACTCTCTTGGCTCCGTCATTCGCTCGCATGGCTTTTCCTACCATAGCTATGCTGATGACACCCAACTGATCCTCTCGTTTCTACAATCGGAAACACAGATAGCAGCACGAATCTCTGCTTGTCTGACTGACATTTCAAAATGGATGTCCGCACACCACCTGAAAATTAACCCTGACAAGACGGAATTACTTTTCCTTCCAGGAAAAGTCTCCCCCACTCACAACCTGACGATTACTTTCAACAACTCAGTCTTGGCCCCGACACCGACTGCCAGGAACCTCGGTGTGACCCTTGACAGTCAACTCTCCCTGACTGCCAACATTACCGCAACAACTCGTTCCTGTAGATTCATGCTGCACAACATCAGGAGAATACGTCCACTTCTCACCCAGAAGGCGGCACAGGTTCTCGTCCAGGCTCTGGTCATCTCGCGTCTAGACTACTGCAACTCCCTCCTGGCGGGTCTACCTGCTGGTGCCATCCGACCGTTGCAGCTCATCCAGAATGCAGCAGCTCGACTGGTCTTTAACCTCCCGAAATTCACCCACACTACTCCGCTCCTCCGCGACCTTCACTGGTTACCGGTGGCCGCCCGCATCCGCTTCAAAACATTGGTACTGGCGTACCGTGCAACGAACAGATCTGGTCCAGTCTACATCCAGGACATGGTAAAACCTTACACCCCAACTCGTGCGCTCCGCTCGGCTTCTGCCAATCGGCTTGTAGCTCCGTCACTGCGAGCTAAACACTCAACAAAGTCTCGACTGTTCTCTGTCCTGGCTCCTCGATGGTGGAATGAGCTCCCCATTGACATCAGAACAGCAGAAAGTCTCTACATCTTCCGTCGCAAACTAAAAACACATATTTTCCGACTATACCTTGAATAAAGGAAGTAGCACTTTAGTAGCACTGAAACGGCTCTTACTGATAGCACTTTGTAGTTGAACTTTTTGTCGAAATTGTACCTTCGTGATTCTTGTTCTGATTCTTGTTGTAAACGGTAGAATGCACTTATTGTAAGTCGCTTTGGATAAAAGCGTCAGCTAAATGAAATGTAATGTAATGTAATGTAATGAAACGGGCTTGTAAGCAAAACCTAGTTTGTGTGTTGACCAACTTCGTTTCAAGGCAAAAGTATTTCTAGCCCTTTTGAACAAAAGGCGGGGCAAAGCTTGACAATGGATGGAAGTAAAGAGGGCTTAAGAAGAGAAGTTCAAATTACACACACTCACACAATTCCTCATGCAATTTTAGACTGTCGACAATGAAAGAATCTAAAAAGTCCTTCACACTGGGAAAGAAAAGAAGAAAATAGCGATCTGAAGGTGCCTCCAGCAGCTTTATGATCCAAAGCATCGGTCCGTAAGGCTTTCTGCGTAGGACGCCGACAGTGTAAATATTAGCCAGATCCAGGGGATGCGGTTAGTTTATTCTTTCACTCTAGCTTATACTTGAATAAATAGTCAAGTTGACTTTCTGATGTTCTGTGTCGGCGTCTCTCTCCCTATAACGCATTCATGACCGTGTGTACATCAGGAATGTAGTACATTTACCAGTGAAGGGACGATTTAGCATTACGTTCTGTTGGTATCACTTGCGGGCTAATGGAGCTGAACATTTTGCATACACACAGTTGAATTTGTTTAGAGCACAATTTAAGCTCTGGGGAAATTGCTTACAACACATTTACACTGCTATGCTAGTGCATCTCTAAAATTGACTTATTGAAGAATACGGGGCTATATTTCCTGTCGGGCTCCCAGTTGGCAGTTTTGCATAAGACGGCCATGGAAGCAACCCACGCCGGAGAATGTCGAACTTCTTTACGACCACTATGACATTTTATCGGTTGTTGGGGGGCGAGACAAACATGCCTGATGGAAGCAATTTAAAATAAATAAAAATAGGCCAATTTCTCACATTGTCTTTATTCTAAAAAGAAAAAAAAGAAAACAAATCGCACAAGGGAGTGCGGCGCATTATGTAATAAATCTCCAGAGGGTTCCCACAGGCGAAACAAAACAAGCGGCTCTCTTCTTCTATCCACCAAGGAATAAAAAAGTTACAACAAGGTAGAGACAACAAGATTGTTTGCAATATGAAAAATAGGACTACACTTTTTTTTGAAACAATGGGTGAAAATCAGGATTATTGAGGGATTTTAATTCAGTGGCAATCTTGATTTCCACAAGATAAAGATATACAATAAAATAACTGCAGATTTCTCTCTTTGTACCCAGTAATCCTCCTCTAGCCACATCTCTCACGTATGACTTAATATTGTCAATATTCTCTGAAATATGTGCCTCTCACTTTAAACCCCTTAAGCTGAACCTCTACCGCGCTGTAATTATTTTTATTCTCGTCCACCCTCCCCATCCCTCCTCCGCCCGTCTCATACTTCTCCCTCCCTACAGCATAAGGCTACTTAACACCACCTTAACTCCAGTGATAAACAACAGACTAGTCTTTCCTCAATCAATCAGCATCCCACCATCCCTGCTCTCCGAGTCTCAGAGGCTGTGCAATTTCCCAGTCCTCTGGAGCTGATTTACTCCCCTCCCCTCGCTCGTCTGTCCCCGGCTTATTTTCTCCACAACATTTCTCTCTTCGCACTAAATCTGTGCTGTGTCAGCTTCTCTCCTCCCCTACTCTGTCTGTACGTTATTCTGAGAAACACTTCAGTTTCACATCTCCTCCTCCTTCCCCCCCCCCCCCTCCCCCCCCTCACACAGAAACAACCTCTTTTCCCACTATAATTCTATTTAAATTAAACCACTAAAGAAAGCAACTGAGATTTTCTCATGCATATTTAATACTACCTTTAATATAAATCTGGCCAAAAATCTAATAACAGAAAAGGAATGAAATAACAGAGGCATATCCTGTGCGTATTATAATTAAGTTGCCCTCAAAAGACTTCATGATTGCTGCTAAATGCATATAAATAAAAAACACAAACAATATCATTAGACGCTACTTTGGCCTGCTCATACTGCGGCCATGCCTTCTCCATTAGCTGTTAAAAAATAAATAATATGACTGGGATGAAAAACGCCAAAAACAATCATCAATTTGTGATTTGAAAGAAAGTAGTTTCAGCCCGCAGCCTCCGTCTCAAAAGAATCAAATTAACTAAAACTTCTGATATTACATTTCTCAGCCAATGTAATCACTGCAGTACAAGGGGAAGAAGAAGAGAGAAAGAAAAGACAACAGCGGGTAATTGGAAAAATACTATATCTTACTGGAGGATTTTCTAAAGCCGGCACACTGCTTTTCCGCCTCTTCAGCACACTCGATGTATGAGAGGCGACATCATCATCCTGTCCAGATCCTTCGTGTTCAGCTCTCACAGATGCTGCTGAACGGAGCTAAAATTTTGCCCAAACTTAAAACACACCCACACGCAATCCCTCGAAATGAACACTCGCCAGTCGCCAAATGTGAGTAAATGCCGTCGTTAGCGAGTAAATAATGGAGAACCACCGTCGTTCTGATCGCGATATTCAAAGTCATCACATTTTGTAAGTTTTTCCTTATATTGTGCAGCCCGACACACTATGGACTTTGAGATAATAACTAAATTCCTAGATGTTTGCATCTATGATTTATTTGTATTTTGTTAGTACCAGTTGATTTACCAGTGTTTTTTTATTTTTGCTCTGAGAACCTCGGATTCAAGAAGAACAGTGCGGGTTTCGTCCTGGTCGTGAAGCAGTGGACCAGCTCTTTACCCTCACAAGGATACTGGAGGGGTCCTGGGAGTTTGCCCAACCAGTCTACATGTGCTTTGTGGACCTGGAGAAGGCTTTCGACCGGGTCCCTCAGGGCTTTTTGTGGGGGGTGCTGCGGGAGTATGGTGTGCCGGACCTGTTGCAACGGGCCATCCAGTCGCTGTACGCCTGCAGTAGGAGCTGTGTTCGTATCCTCGGCATTAATCAGACACGTTCCCGGTGGGTGTTGGCCTCCGCCAGGGCTGCCCTTTATCACCGGTCCTGTTCGTGACTTTCATGGACAGGATATCTAGGCGCAGCCGTGGGGCGGAGAATGTCAGGTTCAGGGATCTCGGGATAGCCTCTCTGCAGTTTGTAGGTGATGTGGTCCTGTTTGCCTCCTCGGACCATGACCTCCAGCATTCACTGGGGCGTTTTGAAGCCGAGTGTGAAGCAGCGGGGATGAGAGTCAGCACCACGAAATCTGAGGTTATGGTGCTCTGCCTGAAACCAGTGGATTGCTCCCTCCGGGTGGGGACAGAGTGCCTACCACAAGCGAAGGAGTTCAAGTATCTCGGGGTCTTGTTCACGAGTGAGGGTAAAATGGAGATCGACAGGCGTATCGGTGCGGCTGCAGCAGTAAAACAGGCGTTGCACCGGGCCGTCTTGGTGAAGAAGGAGCTGAGCCGAAAGGCAAAGCTCTCAATTTACTGGTCGGTCTACGTCCCAACCCTCACCTATGGTCACGAACTTTGGGTCGTGTCCGAAAGAACGAGGTCTCGGATACAAGCGGCCGAAATGAGTTTCCTCCGTAGAGTGGCCGGGCTCAGCCTTAGAGATAGGGTAAGGAGCTCGGACATCGGGAGGGAGCTTGAAGTCGAGCCGCTACTCCTTCGTGTCGAAAGGAGTCAGCTGAGGTGGTTCGGGCATCTAATTAGGATGCCTCCAGGACGCCTCCCTTTAGAGGTTTTCCAGGCACGTCCAACTGGTAGGAGGCCCCGGGGAAGACCCAGGACACGCTGGAGGGATTATATCTCCCAGCTGGCCTGGGAACGCCTCGGGATCCCCCAGAATGAGCTGGTAGATGTTGCGGGTGAGAGAGAAGCCTGGGTCAGCCTGCTGGGCCTGCTGCCACCGCGACCCGACCCCGGATAAGCGGTGGAAAATGGATGGATGGAAGAAAATAATATGATTAGAGATTCCAATAAAGATTAGAAAAACTGTTGTTGATAGTGCGTGTTTAGCTTTTCATTGGCTCATATACAGTCAGGTGAATAAGTATTGGGATGGTGACACAACATTTCAAATTTTAAAGTTAAAGTGTAGATGTTCAGTTTCATTTCAATGGATATAACAAAAATAATGAAAAAAATGAAATAACGAGGGAGCTGCCCACACCTGGCCATCAAACCATTTGTAAGACAATTGTCTATTACTTTTGAGCCTCTGAAAATATGGGGGACTGTGTAAAAATGGTTATAATTCATAAACGGTTAATGAGATAGTTTCATTATATCCATTGAATTAAAGCTAAAGGTCTACACTTCAACCACATATTGACTGCTTTATTTAAAATCCATTGCAGTTGTGTCATTGCTCAAATACTTATAGACCTTTCCTGTAACGCCAGATCCAGCACATGTTTACTTTGTTAAAGTTTATTAACAGTACCTCAATGTCACTACTGCTGAAGTTCTTACTCAAGGCCTTTTTTGGTGGCATCGCTCCAATTCTTGGGCATGTGCCAGAGTATTTAGCAACGGGCACGTCCTCTGCCCTTATATAGTGTTTAGAGGCCGTTATAATAAGGAACAATCGGCCACACCCTCCAAAATGTGATCAAGTGTGATGCAGCATTCAGCACACCTGGGAAAGAACAGATCTGGAGTTGACTTATGTTTTCTTTGAACAGAAAATTAAGGGAAAGATAAAAGGACGTTGCTGCAAAAAGCCCTTGTATTAATATCACAAGAATCTATGCCAACATATTTAGTGCGGAGTTCCTCCTTAATGTTTCAGGAAGGGGCAAGGAAATGCTTAATGTCAAAAAGGATCCTTACAAGTATAGAAAGACAAGTGTGCTCTCTCTCTGTGTGTGTGTGTGTGTGTGTGTGTGTGTGTGTGTGTGTGTGTGTGTGTGTGTGTGTGTGTGTGTGTGTGTGTGTGTATGTGTGTGTGTGTCTTTCTCTGGGACTAACAAAAAGCCCAATTTCCATGAAATGACATGCATCAGAGTTTAATGTGACAATGACGTATTCATTACGACGGCAGCAAGAAACACAATTTAAATTTTTCTGATTGTTGACGCTTTGGTTTGCACTGGTGCATTGACAACATGACAGCGTGGTTCTTCTTTTCCTGTTGTTCACTCGACTGTTTGGAATAGTAATTTCATAGCCTGAGAGGTTGAAAAAAGAAAAAGCCAAAAATAAAACTAATTTGTATCAAATCAAAAGACAACATGTCCCACATGTGAGGCTCTAGGCAGGTAAAGATTTGTAAATTGCGACAGTCGATAATTAAATCCGCTATGGTCACGAACTTTGGATCGTGTCCGAAAGAACAAGGTCTCGGATACAAGCGGCCGAGATGAGTTTCCTCCGTAGAGTGGCCGGGCTCAGCCTTAGAGATAGGGTAAGGAGCTCGGACATCAGGAGGGAGCTTGAAGTCGAGCCGCTACTCCTTCGTGTCAAAAGGAGTCAGCTGAGGTGGTTCGGGCATCTAATTAGGATGCCTCCAGGACGCCTCTCTTTAGAGGCGGATGGGCTGTGCAATTCAGAATTACGTCAACGACTTTAATTGGTTCAGAATATTTGAGTACCACGTAAATCAGAACGAGCCCATATCGCTTGGAAAAGGAAGACTGTACCCGCGGCCTCATTCCTGAGCAAGCAATATATTATACTTTTAAGAGAAATTATACGCAGGCAAAACACTTCGTTTTTTGGGTTTGAGCAAATTAGTCTATTCAGTGCTCAATAAATAACAAAATAATAAACTCTGGGCGTGCAGGCGGCTTAGCGACCTGTATAGAAGTATCTGCATGTTATGATTGTCCACCTATTGAGCAAGACTTTCTTAAAATGTCACCAGTCCGGATTTGAATCCCCTCTGACTAGACTGTCCTATGGTGATGTGAACACAAGGCAGAGCTGCAGCAAATAATTACTAGAAAGGACAATGATGGTGCACAAAGGCAAACAGATAAGGGAAAGCCATTTATTGGCCTTCTGTGTTCTTTTGTTTTTCCTCATTGAAAGATGACAATGATAAGCATTCTGAATCTGCCAGCACTGGCTTTGGAACAAATGGACTGCCCAATCCCTACATCAACCCATTATTTTCCCCGGCTTACCCAGGGTCCTAGTCATGGTGGCAGCATGCCTTCTACCCAACGCTATCCTCCAGCGATTCCTTTCAGGTCAGACGTCATATGTAATCTCTCTAGTATGTTCTGGGTTTGCTTGCATTTGGACCTGGCCACAAAGAGTGGTGCGGGAATGTCACAGAAAACCCAAGATATGAGCACTTCTGTTCCCTCATCTCAAAGTCAATGTTGTTATTTTCAGGGCTTGTCGGTTCGATGCCCGACAGCCTGTGTAGTAAACACAGGCTGAAGAGATTACCGTTTTTAATCAACGATATTGAAAAATAAAGGCTAAATGATGGCGAATTGAGATTTCTAAACGTTCTCTTTGACGGTCCGCTCTGATCCATAATAATGCTGCATTATGAAACAAATCCGTGTTCAATTCGGTCACAGGAGAGTAAGTAATGTAGGCAGCACTGCTAACCGCTAACACATGGAAGTCCATTAAGGATTTATTCAGTAAAAATAAGTATTGGTAGGAGGTAAATTATAACATAATCCTTATGTTCTAATTAAGACAATATCCCCACACAACTTTCTTCAACCTCTAGATTATTTATTACTGGTACATATTACCACCTTTCAGTATAGTGTTTTTATATCTCTATTCATATTATAGTGTGCGTTTTTTGTTTCTAAACTTTTGACTCAGAGAGCCCTGCACAAGAAATTCCAATGTGTCTGAACTGTTGGTCTGTGCACAAATGGCAAATAAAAAAACCTTGAAGACTTCTTTCTTCCGTATCCTCGAGCTGTACGCTAATGATAACTTTATGACTTGTGCTATACAGAACTTGGTAAAACAGGCAACGGCGCCAGAGCATTGTCCCGTAATGATCACAGAAGATCGTTGTTTGCATGATCCTGTTTGAATCTAAAACAAGTTCATTATTTCCTACTTTCCTTCAAGTCATTGTTAAATGTATTCACCTTCCACCAGGACAAATTCCTTGAATGTGAAAACAAACATGGCAATAAATGGTTCTGATTCTGATGTCATGACGACGTGATGACTTATGGAGCGTAAAGAAGCTATCAAAAAGCTGTTGCGCTCAATGAGCTCTTGAAAAAGAGCAAATTTCAAAAAACTAAAAACCAAGTTAAGAAATATTTTAAGAAATAACAATGTTTCTACATTTAGAAATATTTTAGATCAATATGTCTTGTGTTATTCAAAATTGTATTTTTTTATTTAAATATGTTTATCATTTATTTTGGTTTAATGACTAATGCTGTTCAAATTTTAGGGATATTTAGCATTTGAAGACTCTCCCAGAAATAACCTCACAATAAGCAATAATAACGATGTAGGCAAATTTCTATTACAGAGTTTAATCCTCTGGGGTCTTAGGCCTTTTTCTCGATTTTACATCATTTCTTAAATTTACCTTTTTAAAGCACTTGCATATGAGATATGTGTTACATCAAAAATTTTAGAACAAGACACAAGTGTAAAGCGATAATATGGCCCTAAAGCTGAAATGTTTAAGCTGGATTTTTAAAATTCTTCATATCTCTTGCTCGAAATTAGTTTACCAAAGGTCTTAGAAAGCAGTGCAATATATGAATAAAATGGGAGATACATGTAAATAAATGTCTAATACCAAATTTTGTATTATAGTTTTTTTTTGAGTAGAAGTGTTGTCTGTCAACAGTTTTCAGAACAAGAACAAAATATGTACTATATATATAAAAACAAACTATGTACTATGTTTACACAATGTGCATGTTTCAGTTTCAGTTTTTCAAGAACAGATTTCAGAATAAGAACAAACTATGTACTCTGTATGTACTATGTATTCTTTACCAGCGCATGGTCATGTGTCTCGTCGCTCAGAGTAAAACTGAACAGCTGAGCTGCCGTCGAAAACTGGTTTTCAGGTGGTAGGTGTGTTGTCTATCCAACTGTATTTTTGCAGTGGAAGGTCCATAGGGATTTCTTGATTGGTTAGTCTCACACAAAATGTCGAAGGACACACAAAACACGGTGAAAGGCGGAGCTTGACACAAACGTCACAGGCTCTGAGCGCCTGTATCAAGTATGATATAACAGACAAAAGGAGAAGGAAGTCAAGAGACTGGAGCCTCCAGCAACATCTCAACCATATTTCTGTGCTGTGTTTTCACGGAGCTATTAATATAAACATCACGTAAACATCGTACGATGCGTAGCTGCATCACAAGACCCTGAAGGGTTCAAGAGTTAAAGTGAAGAAGGTTAGCCCCTGAAGTCAACGGCCACTTTGGCCAACGTTCACTTTTTCTTTCCTTTTTTCTTGTAATAGATTGTTTTTAATCTAAATGATTGAAGGAGCCAAGAAAATAAATTGTCAAATCATATTTTGTAGTTGGCTTTTTAGAGTTGAGAAAAATAAATTGATTGTGTTTAAGAAGATATTGTCTCCTATTGATCACAGGCCCCTGAATAGAAAGCATATCATAGAAGACATTTTAATTTTAATAAGTATTGTATGGTTGTCCAGGCGCAGCCGTGGGGCGGAGAATGTCAGGTTCGGGGATCTCAGGATAGCCTCTCTGCTGTTTGCAGATGATGTGGTCCTGTTTGCCTCCTCGGACCATGACCTCCAGCATTCACTGGGGCGTTTTGCAGCCGAGTGTGAAGCGGCGGGGATGAGAGTCAGCACCACGAAATCTGAGGCCATGGTACTCTGCCGGAAACCGGTGGATTGCTCCCTCCGGGTGGGGACAGAGTGCCTACCACAAGCGAAGGAGTTCAAGTATCTCGGGGTCTTGTTCACGAGTGAGGGTAAAATGGAGCGGGAGATCGACAGGCGTATCGGTGCGGCTGCAGCAGTAAAACAGGCGTTGCACCGGGCCGTCTTGGTGAAGAAGGAGCTGAGCCGAAAGGCAAAGCTCTCAATTTACTGGTCGGTCTACGTCCCAACCCTCACCTATGGTCACGAGCTTTGGATCGTGTCCGAAAGAACGAGGTCGCGGATACAAGCGGCCGAAATGAGTTTCCTCCGTAGAGTGGCCGGGCTCAGCCTTAGAGATAGGGTAAGGAGGTCGGACATCAGGAGGGAGCTTGAAGTCGAGCCGCTACTCCTTCGTGTCGAAAGGAGTCAGCTGAGGTGGTTCGGGCATCTAATTAGGATGCCTCCAGGACGCCTCCCTTTAGAGGTTTTCCAGGCACGTCCAACTGGTAGGAGGCCCCGGGGAAGACCCAGGACACGCTGGAGGGATTATATCTCCCAGCTGGCCTGGGAACGCCTCGGGATCCCCCAGAATGAGCTGGTAGATGTTGCGGGTGAGAGAGAAGTCTGGGTCAGCCTGCTTGACCTGCTGCCTCCGCGACCCGACCCCGGATAAGCGGTGGAAAATGGATGGATGGATGGATGGTTGTCCAATGAATAAATATAATAGCGTATCCTGATGAAACTTGTGATTTCCCCCTTGTACTGACATTGAAGTACATGGATATATCTTTTTTTGCACTATATCCCCATGTTCTCTGTAATTCCTTTAGGTCTGCTTCTTTAGTGCTGGGAACTTAACCTTTGACCCTACAGTAGCCTGATTAGAGCAGAGCAAGACACTGGCCTGAAAAAAGGCAACTGTCAACCTAACAGATATGGAAAACAGAGTTGGACATGACACTTAGCTCATCGCCATTAGTGCTCTGACTCCACTGAAGCATGCACATACAAACACAAAGTTGAGAGCCCTGCGCAGCAGCTGATTAATGTTATGGGAATAGAGAACAGAAGCACCAACCCACCCTTGCCTCTATAATAATAATAACATGGCAATGCGAGGGCAACATATTCATGCTTTAGTGGATGATTGACTGTGAAAGAATGTAGGCAAAATAACTGGATTTTGGGATTATTTGAGGGCAAAGAAATCTAAATTAGTTTACTCAAATCACAACCTTCTAAAATTAAACATTTTAGACGAGGCATTTGTCCTCATCATGACCTTTAACTAGATTTTTTTACATATACACACACATTGCAGAAATAAAATATTTAACTGTGAAAATGCATAATATATCCAAACAAGAAAAAGAAGATTACAAATTACAACACATAAGCCCTTGAGATTTGGGAACACTAATGAAAAGCCGACCCATGGAAACCCATTTTAATCACATAAAAGCAGCACCAAATCAGATAAACCATTACAAGAGCAGGCCTGCTCTCCAGGATCAAGCCAAACTATTTATCCGTGATATGTGCAAACATTCTAACAAATGCTCTCTGGCTCCCAAGTGGTCCGGCGTAGTGTTGGAAGAGGTTGAGATTACTTCAACAGAAACGGAAGAACAGAGTGTAAAAAAAAGGCGACAGATTATTAAAAAAGGAGAAGAGCAGTGGAAGAAGAGGACGGTGAAATTCAAAATTAAAACCGCAAGGAGGAGTGAGAGACATAACAAATACACCACTAGAGTGTTAATTTGGTAGAGGTATGAAGGCACTTGTGCGCTATTTTAAAAAAGAAGACTCTTGCAGGGATATTGAAAATAATAAACACTCCACGAACACAGATGTGATGGTACGTACTGTGGGAACTACAACGTGAAGTGGCACAAACAAAGCACTGCAAAGGACTGCGGGGACACAGAGGTCACCATTGTGGAAGTGAATTGACGTCAGCGAGTCCTTGACGCACTACAGATCTGGCTCCTCTGAAATGCACTCTCTGCAAATGAGAACTGAGGGTATACCTACACCTATGTTATTGAGGGCACTGGGGAAAATGCTCTGCTAATATATTGCTGCATACTTTATGGATGAAATGACAACCAGGACTTTCATACTGTGGTGGTTGCCATTTATAAAAAAAAAAAAGAGGGACAGGAGGTAGGTAGGATATGAGGAAAATCCCCAATGTGCGATAACATTGTTCAATACCATGATGACGATGTTTACACCGTCTGGGGGACTTTTATATTCAGAACCAGAATTGACAATTTGGTTAAATGGAGTGGAAACGCTCACGATGACGGAGACGTTTTTTTACTAACAGACGCCTCATTATCTCATGGTCTGCCACAAAACTAGCAGCAGTAGTTGAGTCTGGAGACTTGATCCACTTCGTGAAAGTATATTTACTTTCCTCAGTTTGCTGCAGCAGTTAAGCAATCGCTCTTTTTTGCACATCTGCAGCTTAATACTTTTCAGCAAATGCAGTGTGCTTTCAACATTAAATCTTTTGTTGTTTGATAATTTCTCGCCACATATCAAACATAAAAGGTAAGCCAGCCTCGTTGGTAGTGAAAGCAAATTATAAGTCCACGCAGAATTAAACTCTATTTTCATCTGCGACCTTTTTTTGGATTAATTGACAGTTTACCGAAGGCGGGATTAGCCATGATTAACCACCTGCAGGTAAAGACGCTTGACAGCGACATAGTAGGATGTGATGCACATTTTAGTAAAAGAAATAAATAAAAATTCTGTGACATAGTATCACCTCAAACTCCAACATAAGAGGTGTTCCCTTTAAAAGATTGCCCACTGTGCAAAAAATACAATATCATTTTTAAAT
>CM042218.1:23612664-23872664 GCA_023566465.1 Cottus gobio | reverse complement strand
TATGCTTTATTTTGTTCATGGGGCCGGTCCAAGAATTACAGAGCCCTTTTGAAAAGTGCGAGTCTACATACGCATCCTCCACGCGCAAACGCAAAAACTAAATGTTTAAGTTAGTGAAATATTTCCATAAACCAAAAGAAATATAGAAACTAGACACTGCAATTGACAAGATTAATACTGAAAAACGAGTTATGAGAACACTTGCAGCTAGAATTCTCAAACAAACACACATCCAGATGAACATGCATGGACTAACAATTCCCTCGAGAGCACTCATGTAGACGGAACAGATGCAATCATCGCCCACCAGATACCATGAATTACTGCTTCAGTTCCCTTGGCACTCACAAGACACAGCACATCAAAGAACACATGCAAATAGGCTATAGCCCAGTTAGTTTTTCTTTTTTTTAATCTGAAAACTAGGGCTGTATTCATATTCCCTGTTCACGGTTTATAGTGCAATTGTGTTAACAAAAGCAGTGAACACAGAGAGTGAGATACGGTATGTGCAACAAAGAACTACAAAGAAGTAGCACAACTCAAAGAGATATCATTACATATTAGAATTAGATATTAAATTACATAGCATTATAACTAATCTATGGTCGAATGTCTCACCTATCATCCTTTTTGATTTTCACATACAGAAACTCAACGGGCCACACTTACTCAGAAAAATGGTGATGATGGACACAGATTACATTACATTACATTAAGCTGACGCTTTTATCCAAAGCGACTTACAATAAGTGCATTTCACCGTGAAAGGATGTGTTTTTAGTTTGCGACAGAAGATGTAGAGACTTTCGGATGTCACTGGGGAGCTCATTCCACCATCGAGGAGCCAGGACAGAGAACAGTCGAGATTTTGTTGAGTGTTTAGCTCACAGTGACGGAGCTACAAGGCGATTGGCAGAAGCCGAGCGCACGAGATGGGGTGTAAGGTTTTACCATGTCCTGGATGTAGACTGGACCAGATCTGTTCGTAGCACGGTACGCCAGTACCAATGTTTTGAATCGAATGCGGGCGGGCGGCCACCGGTAACCAGTGAAGGTCGCGGAGGAGCGGAGTAGTGTGGGTGAATTTCGGGAGGTTAAAGATCAGTCGAGCTGCTGCATTCTGGATGAGCTGCAAAGGTTGGATGGCACCAGCAGGTAGACCCGCCAGGAGGGAGTTACAATAGTCTAGGCGCGAGATGACCAGAGCCTGGACGAGAACCTGTGCCGCCTTCTGGGTGAGAAGTGGACGTATTCTCCTGATGTTGTGCAGCATGTATCTACAGGAACGAGTTGTTGCGGTAATGTTGGCAGTCAGGGTCACACCGAGGTTCCTGGCAGTCGGGGTCGGGGCCAAGACTGAGTTGTTGAAGATTTGTTGATTACAATGGAACATTATCAGAGATCGGCGTACATAATGCGTAAATGCTCAAGTCTTGGTCGCATATTTTACTGAATATTGGCGCATTCTTCCACATACACGAGTATGCGAGCTGAGACCCAGTAGGCTCTTTCTGAATTTGGTTGGGCACCGTCGGTTGGCAACAGGATTAGGAATATTTGTCCTACCTTACTCCGAAGCAGCAGCAGCTGCAGCAGCAGTAGGTTTTGTCTGATGAGGACGACTGGTGGCTGGACATTCAGCGCTGCGCTTAAAAGAAACAAAGAAGGACATGTTAGGCGTCTACAAGTTGTCTCAGCGAACGCTAATGGGGCATTAAAGACAAGTTAATCTGAGCAAAAGGAGGGGATATCCAAAGAGAAACAAATCAATAATTATCAAAATAAAAAGGTGTTTGCGTACTTATTGCTCCTATTGGCGTCAAGATAGCTAATTATCGCTAACTCTGGTGTAAAACCAGGTGGGGTTTTGAAGCGTCAACTATAGCGTCAGTGAAGACTCATATGAAGACTCGGAGGATAAAGACAAAGAAGTCTTTCGTTGGAGTCTTCGGTGGTGGCTGGGTATAAACACTTCCCTGTGAAAATGTGTTTCCCTTCCATATCTGTGTGCATGTCTACTCGTAGATACTATAGACCTCGGACTCGTTCATACATGCATCGAAATCCCTCTTTTATTTATGCCACCCGCTCCACACAGACCCAACACCTTGTCACAGGAGGCCTCTGGAACTGCCAATCAGCTAACCGCAAGGCAGACTTCATCTCTGGCTTTGCAATCAAGCAATCTCTGGACTTCCTGGCTTTCACTGAGACCTGGATCACACCAGACAACACATCTACCCCTGCTGCTCTCTCGTCTCCCTTCTCCTTCAGCCACACACCTAGGCCCACTGGCCGGGGTGATGGCACAGGACTACTCATCTCCCCCAAATGGAGTTTTTCTCTCTACTCGCTTCCATTGTTTACACCACTGTCTTTTGAGTTTCATGCTGTGACGGTTACTCATCTGATTCAACTAAACATTGTTGTTCTCTACCATCCACCGGGTTCCTTGGGAGATTTCTTGGAAGAATTAGACGTCCTATCAAACTTCCCAGAAAACCGCCCCCTGCCATCCTTCTAGGTGACTTTAACATCCAGACAGAGAAGTCATCTGACCTGGTGCTCTTACTGTCTTCCTTTGCTCTCTCACTCAGTCTGACTTTTCCTACCATAGCCACACCCAACTGATCCTCCCGTTTCCCCAATCGGAAACGCAGGTTGCAGCATGAATCTCTGGCTGTCTGACTGACATTTCTCAGTGGATGTCCACACACCTCCTGAAAATTAACCCTGACAAGACTGAACTACTTTTCCTTTCAGGAAAAGGATGTCCCTCCCATGACCTGACGATTACCTTCAACAACTCAGTCTTGGCCCCGACCCCGACTGCCAGGAACCTCGGTGTGACCCTGGACAGTCAACTCTCCCTGACTGCCAACATTACCGCAACAACTCGTTCCTGTAGATACATGCTGCACAACATCAGGAGAATACGTCCACTTCTCACCCAGAAGGCAGCACAGGTTCTCGTCCAGGCTCTGATCATCTTGGTCTAGACTATTGTAACTCCCTCCTGGCGGGTCTACCTGCTGGTGCCATCCGACCTTTGCAGCTCATCCAGAATGCTGCAGCTCGACTGGTCTTTAACCTCCCGAAATTCTCACACACCACTCCGCTCCTCCGCGACCTTAACTGGTTACCGGTGGCCGCCCGCATCCGCTTCAAAACATTGGTACTGGCGTACCGTGCTACGAACAGATCTGGTCCAGTCTACATCCAGGACATGGTAAAACCTTACACCCCAACTCGTGCACTCCGCTCAGCTTCTGCCAATCGCCTTGTAGCTCCGTCACTGTGAGCTAAACACTTAACAAAGTCTCGACTGTTCTGTCCTGGCTCCTCGATGGTGGAATGAGCTCCCCATTGACATCAGAAAGTCTCTACATCTTCTGTCGCAAACTAAAAACACATCTTTTTCAAATATACCTTGAATAAAGAAAGTAGCACCGTAGTAGCACTTTAGTGGCACTGGAATGGCTCTTACTGATAGCACTTTGTAGTTGAACTTTATTGATGAAATTGTACCTTCTTGATTCTTATTGTTCTGATTCATGTTTGTACTCATGGTGGAATGCACTTATTGTAACTTATTGTTTTCTAATAAATTGCACAGATGAGCAAGTGTGGGTGGGCAATTAAAGAAAGGTCATGACACGCATATTTACATCTGTATGAACTAAGCTCAGCCACGAGATGAGTAAGAAAGAAGCCGTCAAGGAAAGAAAGTGTGGCATCTTCAGGGTGATTAGGTATTCACAACCAGACAAGCCAAATCAGAGGTAATAGGGAAGACATCAGTGCGGCGAGCAAAGACAAAAGAGAGAGGGATGAGATGAGGGAGGGAGTGGAACCCTCCAACTCAGAGCTCATTTGATTGTGGTGAACAAACTCTTCTCCATCAACTACGACGTACTCGTCCACTCTCACCGACGCGCTCAATCGCACTCTTTCAGCAAACCAGCGCGGATGGACATTGCTTGATAGTCAATCCATTTAACCGGCAACTGTTGCTACACACTCACCCACATATTCGGGCACTCAAAACGTGGATTAGCTTGTGTATCAACATGACACGGATACAGGCTTCCCTCCTCTCCTCGCCATCAGAGGGTGAAATGACACGATATTGCTGATCCTTTCAGAGCTTTAAAAAAACATTGCATTAGGGTTCAGCTGTGCTTTCAATTTCTCTCATTTTCACCATTTCATCCTTTTTCTGCCCAACCTCAACCCACTCATCAGGTGGGTGTTTGGAAAAGAAAAAAAATATGTTCTTGTCAAAAAATAAATCCTCAAGTGGAATTTAACATGTTATTGATTCATTTGGAGTGTTACATTTGGTTACTTGAAGTTACTGTGAGGAACTTTGAAACAAATTATTAAACGGTCTCAATTTTAAACCAATGCCTCTATACGGCCGACATAAGTCAACGAGACCAACAGCGAGAAGATTGTCTGTTTCTATATAGTCATTCTAAGTGCTTGTGGCATTAAATAACATTGTTTACAACGCTACTTGCGTAAAGCCAAGAGAATAGAGATGCATTCAAACCACGAAGGAAAAATAAACAAACATGTATTTGCTATGTGTGTTAGACATGAAGAATTTGACTTGATGGGTGGTGTATATATTAGACAAACAACAACCACAACAATCAACAATCTAATAATAATAAGGCTACTTCAGCCAGATACCACCATTATTTGGGGTTTTTGTAGGGAAATGAGGAGCTGTCCTATATATGAGATAAGATATAGAACCAATAGGGGAAAAAAAGCAATCAAACTGTGTTAGCACACCACAACAGCGCATTCTTGTTGAGAAAAGAGGTACTCTTTTTAATGTTTCCGATATCAACTATCAACAACTGAGAACATGATTGCAGACTGCAAATATCACTGACAATTTATTATTGTGAAATGTATTCATGAATTGTATAAACTCCTAATCAGTCTGCTGTTGTAATCAACTAGTATCTTCCTAGGCACGTATGTGTTTAACATTTTGAACTGGAATATAATACCAGACAGTCTAAGGTCTGAATCTGTCGATAGTCCTCTGTAGGGATGCACCGATACCGATATCGGTATCGGTGGTCGATACTGCGTTAAATACTCGTACTCGCATCGGTTTCAATGGCCGATACCAAGAACCGATACTCACTCAACAGTATTTCACTACAACAAACTGGTCGCGCTTTGTGGAGAAGCAACCCCGTGGCGGAGCCGGAGACACTCTTCTCTGTCTCAACTGTCTCAACAGTCTCAACTTCTGAGCAGCCAATCACGCTATCCAAGTTGTTTTGCCGTCCAATCAGATGGCCAGTTTGTCTCAACAGCAGAATCTGGAGCCGCCATCTTGGATCCTCGCTACGCAGCGCTCACTTCTTTCAATAGACAGGAGAAAAGTGAGACGCGAGTACAATACAAGACTTTATCGATATTGTGCTTATTAACCGGTGTTGAATACGTGTGTATGACATATTAGTGCTCATATTAGTGCTCTTGTTAGTGGCTGACAGCCCCGGAGTTACTTGTAATCAGTCCGTCCCAACGCGACGCAAATGTTTCGCGCGACCAGATTACATGTAAAGTCTATGCACAGACGCGTGTGGTTGCGACAGACGCAAATTTACGCCGGCGGCACGTTAGACGCGAGAGTTGAAATTTTCCATATTTAATACATCTATAATTGAGAAGCTCTGCGCGTCATCACCGCCGTCCTGCCGGTTTGAATCAAACGGCTGCTGATCCACCTGAAGTAGTGCTGGCAGCGGCCTCATTCAGACGCTGTTGTGCGGCTACGGATGATATTATTGTAGCCGAGTGTCTGTTGTGTGTCTATATTTGTAATTCTAATAAAATGAAAACACGCTGCAGGGTAACTTGAACCACTTTTTTATCTCCTTCACACACGTATATCCCACAATTCCACTCTTTTCCTTTCCGTTTCTCCCTCCACAATAAAAGCACCGGAAACATAACTTGGAACACAGCTTCCTATATAATTGCTCGATCCCTAATATTATCGCTTACATTATGAACCCGGACACGGGGCGTTTTATGGTCCGACATTAGAGGGACTTCCACAAGAAGTTTAAAGCTTGGGATAGCCTTCTGTTAATTTTGTACTATAGGCTTGACATAATCTGCAGAGGATAAAATAAAATCTGCCTCCAAATTAATTGCACTTTCATGGAGACCAAATCTAAGAAGTATCGGTACGTACACAAATAAAAATATCGGTATCGTATCGGTTTGTAAAAAATGGTATCGTTGCATCCCTAGTCCTCTGTTGCAGCATCGGTTATTACTCAGCTCTGTCTGCTTTTTACGACTACAAACTGTTGTGAAGACATTGTCATGTTAAGCGGTGCGAGCTACGCTGTATTGTTACTTAGTTTTGTTTAATCAATCAGCAGAGACTTGTCCTCCTTAATACAGGCTTGTGCTGTGTGGGAAAACGCTAAAATTTTGAATACACAAAATCCGAAGTTGGGCTAAACTAAGCTTGTTGTTCTGTCTTTCACAGTTCGAGAAATTGCATAAATTATTGAGTTAGACTCTGTATCAGTTTGTCCATCAAACTATACATTTTACACTGTGACAGGTTACCCCACAGGATTTTTTTTGGAGTCAATAAACTGGGACTTCCGATCATTGGATTGCTATTAACAAGCTAATTAAATGTTCTTAAAGACTACAGACTCCAGCTTTAGAAAATAATAAACCACACAAGCGTAATTAAAAATGAGGCGCGTAGCTGAGAAAATATTCTCTGTTATTATTTCTATTCTGCGAGACTAATAATTTGTCCGATCTCATTATACTCAGCATGTTTGCAAAGTATACACCGGACGCTGTCGTATGTAAACATTTTTGTAAAACAATCTTCTCAAAGCAGCGGCACAGCCCATCAAAGAGGAAGCTTATCTCGAGGATTTATACTCCCAGTAATTCTGCCCACAGGAAGTAAATGTATATCTCCAGATTTATGGGGACAGGAGGGAAATAAAATTATAGTATCATTGCATTACAGCCCATGCACATGGCAGCAAGACGGCCCTGCAGGACAGTGAGTTACATGAAATATATCCTCACCCCTTCCATTAATCCATTTCAATCAGAATTAACTAATTTCTATGTCTTCTACACCTGAAGTAAAAAGTGCATGCCATCATAACACAATGACAATTATCATCATTTTACTTTGTAATAACCCCGGGTAAACGGCAGTGGTCCGTTTGCAGCATTTTCAAAGCTCTGTACGGCCACATGTCTGTCGGTGAGCTTAGTTATTGTTGCCTGATGAACATCAGCCGAGCCCTGAAGGCAAGTGCTGTCCCAACTTGGACACAATCTAGAAATGACCGATTGTTCATCTAGACACAGCAGAGGTTTGTGTCAGCCTAAATGCACCTGAATTCATTGCAGGGGGGAATAAGGCATTTAAATAACCCTAATGTTATATAAAATACAAAAATAAAAATATATATACACACACACATCTCTAGGATTAGTGTGATCAAAATGCTGCATGAATTAATAAGCAATGCCATTCGGAGGACACTTGTGCAGGAGGAGTAGGTGAATATCTACTTGTCTGCCTTTGCCTCATCTCCACAAGAAGCCAGTGTTTTTGTTCCAAATGTGTGCCGTTTGGTGCAGTTGTATGATTTGATTTAGGGTTTCATAAAGACATTTTCATTATTTATGATTCTGTAGCAGCCCCGTTAAAACGGACACAAATGGCCCCATCTAGGAGCAACGCTGATGTCAGTGCTGATGCCACGTACCAGGGTGCCTCAAGGCCTCCGAGCAGATTTTACGTTAGCCAGCATATGCTAGCTTTTGGCCGGTATTGTGTAGTTGTCAGGCAGATGAAATGATCAATGCCCAAAACTGGTAGTTATGCCAAATATTTATTTGAATTAATTAATGAACATGTGTGGTATGTGTGACCTAGGCTTGTGCCGATTGACAATGGGATTGTATATTGATGGTCGTGTGGATGATTAACGACTTTTCTTTCCTGCATGGAGTAATTTGGAGTTGGAAATTATGCTTTGCAAACAGTACACGGCGCTAGATAACATCAAACTGCTCTATAACATGTGTAGACAACATCATGTAAATCAGATGCTTTTTGTCAATAAAACACTGACTTCCTGTTGGCAGTACGTGGCTGTTGGGAAAAAATGTTTTCTTTCTTCTATTTCTTATATATTTTATGGCCTGTGACTTGAACGTTCCCATAATTATGACGTATGTCCTGTATAGTTAGGAGTCCAGGAATCTTTGATATCTGTATATCCCTGACTGATGGTATGCGCCTGACTGGAGACTCCGCATCACCGTATTCAAATGGTATGCGGCTGACTAGAGACAACGCATCATTGTTTTGTCTATGGCGGGAGGAAGGTTACGAAGACGTCATGATGACCTCCTAGTATGGGATATAAGGAGGGAGGTTTCCATCTATTCTTTGAGCAGTTGTGGATGTACAATTAGTGAAGTAATACGTTGTATATCTGTATCTGCTCCTCTCTTGCAACAGAATAAATTACCTGTTGACATGACCACCAAGACCCGGTATCGAGTGTAAATTAATTTTTCTGACATACTTGGTCCTTCGAGCCGGATCTCAAGACCTCCTCTTTGCGCCAGAGTTCTTTCCTGAAATCGTGCACGTGGGAGTCAAGGACTCTCCTACAAAGCCCTCCGCCCTAATCTCACAAGAGAATAGTTTGGTGTTTTGAGAGGCCAGGAACGGCTGGAGGAGAGAGGAGTGACGAGATCCAATTTTTACCGAACCGGTGAGGACGAGTCATTGCAGGTGAGATCTCTTTCTGTCTGTCGGAAGTTGCGGGACTTTAAAGAGCTTCTTTCACAACCTAAGGAGTTGGACTTTAAAAAGCTTGAGAGTTGGTGAATTGTAAGGAGTCCGGACCGGTAAGCGCTTCGTTTCGTGTGATATTGTAAACTGGGGGAAGGGCCCAGTTCGAGGGAACAGGGGGACCCGTTCGCTTTTAAGTAGGCTGATAGGAAGAGGTCTAGATCCTCCTGGTCTCCCAGGGGAGGACTGGGGAGGAGTCTGGATTCTTCCATCTACTTTGGAAAAAGGAACAGGTAAGGGAATCCCGCCTGTAGTTAAACTCCTCTATCAGCGTATGTAAGAAAGACACAGGGCAGAATCACTTAAAATAAAATAAAAAGATAAAATAGATACAAAAATAAGAAACAGGGGAAGATGGGAGCCAACCTCAGCAGAGAAGCGACTCTGGGAGGTGATGTAAAATATAGGAAAAACAAAAATGAGAGAAGTGTTAAATACCTAAGGGAGTGGATGAAGGAATATGGTTTTAACGGGAAGCTGGCAGTCACGGGATGTCAGTTTTTGATTGCTTAAATAGAGCTTAAATGAAGAACAGCAAAAAAGAAGGTTTGAATGAAGCCCCGCTGTGGGCAAAAGAAGCAGAGATACGTAAATTAGGCATGGAAAGGGAGAAATTGAGGAAAGAACAGTATGAATGAAACATGACTAACTCTTCTAATCTGTTTCCAAGCGTACATTTCTGTGATAAAGCAGATGCTGAAGTGGTGTACGGGAGACGGCCTCCTCCGCATGTTGCCCCTGCTCCCGCTCCTCCTGTTGCAGTGACCTCACCCTCCAGCGTCTCCTCCAACACTCCATCCACCCTCTCCACCTGCCGCCGCAGCCCGGACACGCACAGCCGAAAGGCAGCACAGCAGCTGACCTCGTGTCTGCGTTGGAGAGAGCGAGGCGCCAAACATGTGGGCCCGTTGCTAACAGCGCACACCAGATCAGGAGTGGAATACGGTAAGCAAACCATACCAGTATATCCTGATTCTCCAGAAACCATAGGCTCAGAGCCCAAAACTAATTTGCTATGATGATGATGAAATTATGAAATGTCTGATCCTGGTTTTTTGATGCGTATTCCCGAGATAACCAAAAAGCGCGGAGGCTTCCGTGGACGGGGACGTGGACGGAGGGGGGAGAGTGGATGGAGAGATGACTACACAAAGAGAGGAGCTTGTTTTCGCTGTGGAAGGGACCGACATTGGAGAGGAGACTGCAAGGAGCAGAGGAGCCGGAGAGAGGGGGACATCAGGGAGAGGGGGACGTCAAGGATCCACTTCGGCTGAATGCCCAGGTCATATACACACACACACACACACACACACACACACACACACACACACACACACACACAGTCATGCATACACACACTGATACACAAACAGAGAGTGTCAATGAACAACATGAGAGAAATATTAGTTAGAGTATTAGGAGAGAATATAGAGTTAGAACAAATAGAGATGTGTTTGTTACAAGAGGAGAAACCGTTTGTGACTTTAATGGTAGAGGGATGAGAGATAATATTTCTGTGTGATTCCGGAGCACGCAGGTCTGTTATTTTAACCTCAGAAGAAAAAAATAATGAAATGATCGTCAAACACCATTGGGGTGAAAACAGCAAAAGGGAAAAAATAAACAGCAAACCTATCGGTACCATCAACGATCATGGATCCAAAAACAGGCTGCAGAGAAGACAACAATTTGTGTTGCCTAATAAAAAAATAAAGGAATTGTCCAGTTAACCTGTTGGGGAGGGATTGTGTGTCTGTGTTGGGGCTAGGGGTGGAACAAACGCCAAAAAGCATGAAAGTAATTCGGTTACAAGCGAGTGACTGCTATGTTCAGGAGGGCATGGGGTCACCAGAGTAGACCTGGCCAACACAGGGACACAATCTATTACACAGGAACAGAAAAGAAAAAACTAAAAAAGTGGCTCTGCCATTTGTGAAACAACTAATGAAGAACATGCACTACACGATGTTCTTTCAGTATTCAGGGCCAAACAAAAGATATGAAAACAGGTTCTTTAAAGCCTCAACGGCAAAAATAAGAATAAACATGCAATCTCCTGGAAGAGGAGAATAAACTCTTCAGGGGGGAATGTGCACCTCATCTCTCGCTAGCTAAACCACCTGATGCTATGTGGGGAGATGTGGGAGGGTTGTGTCCAACGCAGAGGACTGAGAGGAGGGGTGGGAACCTGTGGGAGGGAATCTCAAGGTTTAATATTCCTCCTCAATAAAAACCTACACAACCAAACTCAACTGAGTGACAGTAGCAAAGAAATTCAAAAAGAAGTCTAAAAACACGTGAGACAACTTTTCCCTCTCCTCAAAAGGAGGAATAGGTTTTGAAAACTATTGATAAAACCTTAGGGTCACATGGACCTTTGGGAAAATAAGATGAGTAGAGCCTGTGACAATAAAAATAAAAATAGGTTTAGGCCTTTCCAGAGATACTATCCAATAAAACCAGAGGCTGCTGAGAGAATAACACCAGTAGCTGAATAATCTTTCTTTAGAATCAGAGGTATTGTAAAAGTCCCACCAGCCCTTCTCAGATAATGGCTGCTAATCTAGCTGAAGTTGAACCTCCACAGTGGAGACAGATTTTACTTTATGTTGATGACATTCTGGTATGTTCCAAAACACAAGATAAGTGCAGAGAAGATACTCTGACACTATTGACATTCCTAGGGGAACAAGGACATAAAGTAAGCAAAAATAATAAATTAACTGCAGCTGTGGAGAGTAAAAGTGAAATATTCTGAACTTCTGAAGCTGACAAAGCTTTAGTGATATTAAAAAAGATTTTAGCTGAAACTGAGAGTCGTGAATTACAGAGAACTAATTCAGCAATGAAGCTTATTATTAAGCATAAATAAGTAATATTGCAACTACTAGAACAATTAGAACAATACTAAAAAGTAGCAGTTTGTAAGTGCACAGCACACATAACAGGGACTGATCATGTTTCAACAGGAAAACATAAAAGCCACATGACCAATTTACTTTTGAAGTTTAACACTTAGATCATGACATTTTAAAATATATGCAAACAAATGCTCCACAGCAAGACAAACATTTTGGGAAAAACATAGCTGTGGGAGGGATGGGCAAAAGTTCTGGAGGTGTCCTGAAGAAAGATTAGTATTGCCTAAAACTTTATATAGATATGCAGCTCTTTGAGCCATGGGTTGGACCATGTCTCAACAGGAGGGATGGTATCTATTAGGGATGCACCGATACCGATATCGGTGGTCGATACTGCGTTAAATACTCGTACTCGCATCAGTTTCAATGGCCGATACCAAGAACCGATACTCACTCAACAGTATTTCACTACAACAAACTGGTCGCGCTTTGTGGAGAAGCAACCCCGTGGCGGAGCCGGAGACACTCTTCTCTGTCTCAACAGTCTCAACTTCTGAGCAGCCAATCACGCTATCCAAGTTGTTTTGCCGTCCAATCAGATGGCCAGTTTGTCTCAACAGCAGAATCTGGAGCCGCCATCTTGGATCCTCGCTACGCAGCGCTCACTTCTTTCAATAGACAGGAGAAAAGTGAGACGCGAGTACAATACAAGACTTTATCGATATTGTGCTTATTAACCGGTGTTGCATACGTGTGTATGACATATTAGTGCTCTTGTTAGTGGCTGACAGCCCCGGAGTTACTTGTAATCAGTCCGTCCCAACGCGACGCAAATGTTTCGCGCGACCAGATTACATGTAAAGTCTATGCACAGACGCGTGTGGTTGCGACAGACGCAAATTTACGCCGGCGGCACGTTAGACGCGAGAGTTGAAATTTTCCATATTTAATACATCTATAATTGAGAAGCTCTGCGCGTCATCACCGCCGTCCTGCCGGTTTGAATCAAACTGTTGCTGATCCACCTGAAGTAGCGCTGGCAGCGGCCTCATTCAGACGCTGTTGTGCGGCTACGGATGATATTATTGTAGCCGAGTGTCTGTTGTGTGTCTATATTTGTAATTCTAATAAAATGAAAACACGCTGCAGGGTAACTTGAACCACTTTTTTATCTCCTTCACACACGTATATCCCACAATTCCACTCTTTTCCTTTCCGTTTCTCCCTCCACAATAAAAGCACCGGAAACATAACTTGGAACACAGCTTCCTATATAATTGCTCGATACCTAATATTATCGCTTACATTATGAACCCGGACACGGGGCGTTTTATGGTCCGACATTAGAGGGACTTCCACGAGAAGTTTAAAGCTTGGGATAGCCTTCTGTTAATTTTGTACTATAGGCTTGACATAATCTGCAGAGGATAAAATAAAATCTGCCTCCAAATTAATTGCACTTTCATGGAGACCAAATCTAAGAAGTATCGGTATCGGTACTCGGTATCGGCAAGTACTAGGGATGCACCGATACCGATACCGGTATCGGTATCGGTGGTCGATACTGCGTTAAATACTCGTACTCGCATCGGTTTCAATGGCCGATACCAAGAACCGATACTCACTCAACAGTATTTCACTACAACAAACTGGTCGCGCTTTGTGGAGAAGCAACCCCGTGGCGGAGCCGGAGACACTCTTCTCTGACTCAACTGTCTCAACAGTCTCAACTTCTGAGCAGCCAATCACGCTATCCAAGTTGTTTTGCCGTCCAATCAGATGGCCAGTTTGTCTCAACAGAAGAATCTGGAGCCTCCATCTTGGATCCTCGCTACGCAGCGCTCACTTCTTTCAATAGACAGGAGAAAAGTGAGACGCGAGTACAATACAAGACTTTATCGATATTGTGCTTATTAACCGGTGTTGCATACGTGTGTATGACATATTAGTGCTCATATTAGTGCTCTTGTTAGTGGCTGACAGCCCCGGAGTTACTTGTAATCAGTCCGTCCCAACGCGACGCAAATGTTTCGCGCGACCAGATTACATGTAAAGTCTATGCACAGACGCGTGTGGTTGCGACAGACGCAAATTTACGCCGGCGGCACGTTAGACGCGAGAGTTGAAATTTTCCATATTTAATACATCTATAATTGAGAAGCTCTGCGCGTCATCACCGCCGTCCTGCCGGTGTGAATCAAACTGTTGCTGATCCACCAGAAGTAGCGCTGGCAGCGGCCTCATTCAGACGCTGTTGTGCGGCTACGGATGATATTATTGTAGCCGAGTGTCTGTTGTGTGTCTATATTTGTAATTCTAATAAAATGAAAACACGCTGCAGGGTAACTTGAACCACTTTTTTATCTCCTTCACACACGTATATCCCACAATTCCACTCCTCTTTTCCTTTCCGTTTCTCCCTCCACAATAAAAGCACCGGAAACATAACTTGGAACACAGCTTCCTATATAATTGCTCGATCCCTAATATTATCGCTTACATTATGAACCCGGACACGGGGGCGTTTTATGGTCCGACATTAGAGGGACTTCCACAAGAAGTTTAAAGCTTGGGATAGCCTTCTGTTAATTTTGTACTATAGGCTTGACATAATCTGCAGAGGATAAAATAAAATCTGCCTCCAAATTAATTGCACTTTCATGGAGACCAAATCTAAGAAGTATCGGTATCGGTACTCGGTATCGGCAAGTACACAAATAAAAATATCGGTATCGTATCGGTTTGTAAAAAATGGTATCGTTGCATCCCTAGCAAGTACACAAATAAAAATATCGGTATCGTATCGGTTTGTAAAAAATGGTATCGTTGCATCCCTAGTATCTATGATAAACCAGGTTTTTAAGTACAGAGGGCTTTACTAATTACTAAAAAAAAAAAGAAAAAACGTTTTTGTTTGGTATTCACTGTTTGTGCGAGAAATAATCCTTAGGGTCAGCATAGACCATCTAGGAGTAAATTACCGGAACCAAAATATCCATTCCAGTACATTTGCATTGAACTAAACTAATGTGAGGGAGACACTGCAAAAGGTGAACCAATTGTCTGCAGAGTTTGCCGCTGATAACCCTTAAATTGCGGATACCTACCCCCTCTTATGTGAAGTTTGGGTAAACAGGGATGTGAATTCAATAGGATTACTTGTCTGAAACCAGTGAAGATACTAACAACACATAGGAGGTTTAGAGGTGTCTGTAAGGCCGGGCTCAGTAGGAAACACTCGCAGAAATTGGTGAAGAGATGGCACTTAGACCATAGCATCCGTTTAAACTACCAGGTTTATGCGGCATTAGAGGAACTATGGGGTGTACATCACAATAAAGAAGCCAAATAATTTAAGGGATTCAGGGGATTATACACTGTCTGATAACACTGGACAGGATGTCCAGGTTTTCTTTTTAAATAAATGTCTAGAGAAGGCCCAAGTCAGACCAGTTACAACCACAAAAACTATTGATGCTAAAGTCCCCACTGCTCTGAGCAGTACAAATCCTAATAGAGATGTGATAACTTATCTCAACATAACTACATTCAAAGAGGCTCTAACACTAGAGACCAAGGTCCCTGATGGAAATATGTGGATTGAGTGGATGACGTATTCTGCTGATAAAATGAACTTGTTTGATTGTGTAGCTTAACAATTCCGTTCTGTCACCATATAAGGAGCTGGCAGGTTTTTAAATGAGCCCTGCAACTATTCTCCTCCCATAAACTGCCAAGTAACAACAGTCGTGTCGCCATACATTATTTGTTGCCACCTTTCCAGTATAATGTTGACCTAATATCATCCTATTTTTCACCCTATGCTGCAAATTATACTTGTTTAAAGGAACTCTGGTGGGGACTCTGAAGCGGTGTAAGGTGACGTATAACATCGCGCAAGCAACTGATGGCTATGAGGCATCGTGGTTACACTAGAGCTGAAGTAAAAGGTCAGTGACCTCACCACAGGGCAGCTTCAACACATCTGTTTACATAGACGCCACCGGGGTCCCGAGAGGAGTGCCAGACGAGTACAAAGCTAGAAATCAAGTTTCAGCAGGGTTTGAATCGATATTTCTTTGGTGGGCAACAATAAATAAATAAAAATGTTGATTGGATAAATGACATGTACTATAACCAACAGAGGTCCATTAACTACACGAGGGATGCAGTAGATCAGGGGTGCCCAATACGTCGATCGCGATCGACCAGTCGATCGCCAGGGTAGTGCGGGTAGATCGCATGCCATTAAAAAAAAATAAAATAAAAAAAAAAAAGTATCCTCCCTACGGCATTTGTGTAAATCAATGTCCATCACCACGGACGGTGCGCCCGCATGGTCGGACGCTTGAATGCATTATTTGCGCTTCTCTACTCCCGTGAGTTTACTCAACTTTATGTGGTTAATTTGCGCCATTCGCTTTACACGCGGCTGAAAGGGGGCAGGGATATCTCCGTGGCTTATCTCCGTAAAAATGGTACCGTTTCCGCCATCCACCATTGAACTAACCACTAGTTCTGCTTTATAGTTATTGTGGAAATCCCTCAAACGTCGGACCATCAGACGCCCCGTGTCCATAATATCATCTGTAGCCGCACAACAGCGTCTGAATGACGGCTGCTTCCAGCGCTGCTTCAGGCGGACCAGCAGCAGTTTGATTCAGCACCGGCAGGACAGCAGTGATGATGCGGCGCTTCTCAACGCTGATTGGCTTTCACTACGCAAATCTTTCGCCCAAGTTATTCGCGTCATTCGCGTCTGTGCATTGACTTTGCATGTAATCTACTCGCGAATAATACGTGCCGCATTCAGTGTGAACGCAGCATAACCCTGGCTGTTTCTATTCAGTGCAAGTCATCAGAGTAAAATGTAATGACCAAAAATGTACAGAATTATATTGTGTCATAAAGGTTTATGCAGTTATGCAAGGTACGCCAATATTGTAAATATAAAGTATACTCTGTATATTTATACATTAATAATGCTATTTATTAATATATATCTATATAGATAGATATTTAGCATTATTAATGTAGATCTTTTTTAGCATTATTAATGTAGATCTTTTTGACTAGGTCAATTTAAAAGTAGCTCGCAAGCCAAAAAAGTGTGGGCACCCCTGCAGTAGATGGTTTACATGGTCAATTGGACAAAACTGGTAATGGCATTAGACAGGCTGTAAAATGATTTGCTCATCTTGTTGTATTTATATTCCCAACAAACACGATGCTGGACGCCTCGGTGACCAGAGCATTGAAGGGACTGACATCACTCTCTGAGGAATTGGCCGAGAATGCAGGGATTGACGATTCTTACAACACCCTGCTGGAGTCATGGTGCGATTTCCTCCCAGGGAGACTGGGAAGACGGAGACGTGCTGGGGAACCCCCTCGGTCCCCCATTTGACTACGCCCAGGATATTGAGAACACTGGACTGTAAAAGACGTAGGTTGGAGCAAACTGATCACACTGGACTGGAAAGCAATTATGAATCACACGTTGAAAATCGAGAGAAGAGACGGAGTGAGGAAAGCATCTGCGGCTGATGAAGACAGAGAACCACAAATGTTCTATCATGATTATAATTGTTTTGCTTATATAAGGTTTTTATCCTACTATAGGTTTTTCATCCTAATATAAGCGTTAAGAATGAAATAATATAAAGGTCTTTATCCTATTAAGGGTTTTTCTTCCTAAACATCATGTTGAAAGTATATAAATGAAAATAATATAAGGTTTTTATCCTGTTCAAGGTTTTTCATCCTCATTATTTGTTGATAACATTTTTCTCCCTAAATCGAACGAGTTATACTTTGTATAAACAGGAGGGAATGTTGGGAAAAAATGTTTTCTTTCTTCTATTTCTTATATATTTTATGGCCTGTGACTTGAACTTTCCCATAATTATGACGTATGTCCTGTATAGTTAGGAGTCCAGGAATCTTTGATATCTGTATGTCCCTGACTGATGGTATGCGCCTGACTGGAGACTCCGCATCACCGTATTCAAATGGTATGCGGCTGACTAGAGACAACGCATCATTGTTTTGTCTATGGCGGGAGGAAGGTTACGAAGACGTCATGATGACCTCCTAGTATGGGATATAAGGAGGGAGGTTTCCATCCATTCTTTGAGCAGTTGTGGATGTACAATTAGTGAAGTAATACGTTGTATATCTGTAGCTGCTCCTCTCTTGCAACAGAATAAATGACCTGTTGACATGACCACCAAGACCCGGTATCGAGTGTAAATTAATTTTTCTGACAGTGGCACTATGACTCAGAGTGAAAATTGGCTTGTCGACAAACTCAGGCTGTGAATTGTATTAAACATGGCCAGTTTTGGCAGATTTGAGCATATCCAGTGGAGTTACATGAGCTTGTTTAATGGAAATTCACCTAAAATGGCCACATGCATGTCAATTTTGGAAGGTTTTGGGATATGATATAGCCCCCAAAAAGACAATTCTATGTGTATAATAATGATAAACATGACAGTTCCAATAGGGCCTTCGCTGGTCTGACGTTGTTAGTGCTCGGGCATTAATAATAATATAATCTCTTGATACTGTGCATTTAGAGATCTTCTGGTGGAGGGGCATGTCCACCTATTCTGAGTCAAATCCAGCAGAAATAAACAAACATCTGAACCCATGATGTCAAAGATGTTGAATCTGCAAGAGGGCCCACAGGCAGTGAACAGCAGCAGATGGGTTGTAAAAGCACCAGGGGAAATTCTTACTAGTTAGCTGAGTCAAACATCAGTTGAAATGTCCAGCAATGTCATGGACAGCAATCAGGTTTTTTTTCCTCTACATAACAGGAGTAAAATCTACAAAGCAGAGAACCCTTAAAGTTAATTAGTACATCTCCTAAATAGCACCACGGTATTCTTTGATGGCGATTCTAGTCTAAAGCAGAAATAAACACTCCCACACCACCACACAGAAAAGGGCTGCATTGCCGGATTTTGAATAAATAAAGCCGAAGCGAACGATGCAATGATAGGGGAAACACTGGAAAAGGGTTCTGTATTCATTACTGCGTGCACACCAAAAGAAGGGGAAATAAAGAGACTGGTTGGTAAATTAGGTAAATTAAGCACATTTCGTCATGACCCTTGTGCAAAGCCAAACACCGTAAATAATGTTTTTTTGGTCAAACATTATATAAAAAGGCAAGCAGATAACGAAGAGGAATCGGTCATAGTATTGCAATTGATCTGTCACATCTGTTTGATTCTGGAGTAAAGACGATAGGGAGTCCGCAGTGAAGGGGAAAGCGTAGGACACAGACGACTGATGACAAATTAGCACACGTAACGTATGCTGATAATGTCTGTCTGTCAACTATTATTCACTACCTCTTCCCACGGAAGACTTCTGTCTCTATTGTGGGAAACCAACAAGAACAAAGCATGTTGCAATCGGGCGGTAAGTAACAACCCTTTTGATAATCAAAAAATATAGACAACCATTCATGCTCACATTCACACCTACCTGGGACAGTGCTAGCCACTACACCAACGTACAGCCCCATGTTGATTATCACTTTGATTAAACGTTACATTTTATTATTTTTTAGGACAAAATTATTAACTTGAAAGTTAATTGTTATATTAATCTAGCAGCATAAACTGTTTGATTAAAAAAAATTTAGTCACAGACCTAAAATCAAATATTGCTCAAGTTTTAGGCTTTTTTTTTTAGTTCGCTTCAATGCAGCTTCATCAGCCGAGTTAGCTTCAAAGCAGCTTCAGCAGCCGAGTTAGCTTCAAAGCAGCTTCAACCTGTAGCATAGAATCCTTAGTCCCATTCCAAATCAGTCAGGAAAGTGATTATTTTACCCTGTAAATTGTATTTGAGCTGTTTCCCCCACAAGCCTCATGGGCCCTTTTACATCATCAGCCCATCAGGCATGCCCCCTGACACACCTGTGCATTTAAGTTGCCAATGAGGACAAAACTCTGACATCAAGAATTATGCAAGATGCACCGATCAAATCGGCTGCTAATCGAAACATGACAGTTTCCAGCTGATCATTCCCGATAAACGGCTGAGTATTTTCATATTTCGATATATTTATCTGATGTGCTGCCGCCGTATGTTAGACACTTATGTAAAACACTTCAATCACTTTAACTGGTGCAGTATAAATACATTTTTTAAATAATTGTTTATTCTATCTGTCTCTCTATATATCTGTCTCTCTCTCATATATATATATATATATATATATATATATATATATATATATGCTATTGTGGATACTTATGTATTACTTGCTATCTCTTGCTGCTGTAATTCTGCAATTTCCCCACTGCAGGACTAATAAAGGATTATCTTATACATCTGCACACACAATGGCAAAGACGCACACATGTCGGTGAGTGAAGAAAACAAAGCTCACAATTTGTCACAACTGGAGTAAAGAATAAGCTGTGAAGGAACAACTAACTGAAATCAGACACTTATAATTGTTTCCAGTGCATGCTGCTCAGGGTAATCGCTTTGACCTGCTCGTCTGCCAACAGCACAGCTCCTCTCTCCCCTGCACAGTTCTGCTTATAACGGAGCTAACAGTCACCATGACTTGCACTGTAGTGCGTCACCATGACTTGCACTGTAGAGCGTTCAAACGCAGCCCGGTAAAATGAGTTTTGGGCAAAGATAAATATTGATAAATATACTGCTTTCATGATGTGTTCCTATGAAAATTTTAAAAACGTTTAAAAAACATTGTAGTTGTATCTTTACGGATTACAAGACAGCGGGAACATACAGCGATCTGACAACTTTGAAAGTCAAGTGGTATGAACTTGGCTTTACAGGGAGACTTTATGGCACTACGCCATCATTATGTTATTAACATCCCCTGTACTTTTCCTTCTACCACACGACTGCTGTGAAAAAAACATACATCACAGAATAACATTTAGATAAAGAAAATGCATCCATAAACACTACATTGACTTTAGCATTATCAGCATTGAGATAAAATACAAAATATTGAAATTACCAATATTGCTTTGCTTTTTATTGCCATCTTTTCATACAAATTTAACCATACTGTTAAAAATAATTGACATGATATATTCTTTCAATTATCTTATACGGCATTTTAACTCAACAAAAGAGCTGCCTACATAAGAATGGACTTCTGTTCTCACTGGAGAGTGAGACACAAAGATTTATGGTTCAACATTAGCCAGCACTGTCAGCAGAATAAAGATGTGCATAATCGGTTTCCCCCTACATAACCAACAAGTGTAAACACTGCAAAGCAGACAAGACGAAGTAAATACATCTTCAAAAAGGGCACCAAGATTTGAATGTATGGCCACCAACCTGACCTGTATTTGCAGGGCCCAAACACTGGCACAAAACAGCCATTTACAAAAGATGAAACATTTATCCAAGTGGTGCAAAAAACAGCTAACAAGTGGCCTTGAGAGGGCGGTGATAGCTTTTATCCATAAGCTAACGTTAACCACAAGGCGCGCCTACCTTTAGTTAGCTGGTTTAGAAATGTAGCCGAGGCATCGTTTTTCAAGACACACAAACGGTGTGGTATGTTTAATAAAAATGCCAAAAGCCACAGAACTAAAGAGGCTGTGGTGTCCGCGTGTCTCACATGAGCATAGGCAAAAGCAAGAAGCTCGTAGCTAACGTTTTAGCATGCTAATTAACGTTAGCTAGCTTGCGTTATGTGTTAATGTCCCAAAATAACTCATTACATTAATTATGATATTGTTTAACATCACCCCCGACATTTACAGAACAGGGGCAAGTTCACTAACTACTGAAATACCAACTGCTCACCTGTCTCTTCGTGCGCTCCCGGGCTGCCTCCGCTGCACCTGCGTCCAACCTGGGATAGTTTGGCGGCCGTTTCTCCCCCTTCGGTCAACGAGTTACGTCATCCGTTTCGGGAATCCTTGGCACACGTTAAAAAAAACACTCGCCGCAGCTCTGAAGGTTTCCAAAATCCGCTCGCGGTTCAATATTCTCTCCGCTGCACTCCGCTGTTTGTTGTTGTTTTGTACCCGTTTCTCTAATTATGTCTCCTAATTAAAAACAAAGACCGTGACCGGAAGTGTCATCATATTGCTGATTTGTGCGACGTGCCCATTAAGCGTTGTAGTATCTGATGCGTTTATATACATTGATTGTATTTTTAAATTACTTTTAAATTAATATTTTACACGTTAATGTTTTCATATTTAATATTGTATGGTATCACCTAACATACAGCCTTGTTCCTCTTGTTCCCCTTGAGCCCCAGACCTTACTTAGCATGCAGCAAGGGCCAAGGCCAAATGGAGTGAGCAAATCATTAATACAGGAGATGTCACTCATCCATATATGGTGATTACCCCTGAAGCTGTGGAGTTTATTCTCAACCTAGAGAATAGTACTACTAATCAATCACAATTTAAGTTCTGCTTCAGGACCTTTCAACTTCCTACTGTTTCCAAAAGCTTTCAGCTTTTTCAGTTGACCTTGAGTTGCATTTTGGTTGTTTTCAAAATAATAACCTTATTTAAAATGAATTTGCAGACAAAGGATGGATATTAAAAGAGAAGAATGATTCTGAAATAATTTAGATAGCCATAGTTATAATATTGTATAATTGACATCCAAGTTAAATACCTTTTATAGTATTCATAAGTTGAACACAGCCTGGCAACGGTATACTTTTATTTTCAATGGAAGTATAATTATTGAAGATCACAACCATGTATTTGTGTATTTACTGCAAATAAAGGATTATAATTTGGCAGGTCAAAGCATTATTGTGTCTATTAATACATTTCATTATGTATCTGTTCCCTGTCATTTGCAGTGGTTTGCTTGAAGCAGCTTGTGCAGTCTGTATCAGGACGCAACTCGACTTTTAAAGGCGCCAGCTGTGAGGATCTTGTGTTTGAGTGGAGATAGGCCACAACCCTCCTGCTGGAGCATCACTGTTGACCCTCTTCCGTGACCTGACTGTGTCTCCCTGGCGTTTCCCTGTCGTCCCCTCTCGTCCCCAGTCTTCCATGTCCCCGGTTTGCGTGTCTGTGTGCGTGAGTGCCCTGTTCCTATCTTGCCACTTCACCTGGACCCCGCCTTTAGCAGCACACCTGGCTACAATCGGCTCATGAACCCACAGCAAAACATGTCAAGAAAGGCAGATAAACTGCAGCTTGTCTAAAGGAGAGTATAGAGCCAGACAGAAAAGAGACTCGCAGACTGTTGACTGATCTCAAATATTGGAGTGCAGAATCTGCAAAGCTAAACCAATGCAAAACCAAAGTAACTGGAAGTTTAGCAATAAAAAGCAATAGCTTGTAACTTGACTGAATGGTAAGCTTTGAGATTCCCTGCGAGGGTGCGTCATGGCTGTCGTGCTGAGGTTTATAGCTGAGCCAGTTTTAACAGATGGGCGAATAGAAAGCTGCGTACACTTGATTGTGTACACAACATCAAGCACTCAGTGCATCTCCAATCTCCCATCGCCCCATTTAATGAGACGCAAGACATCGGGGGAAGGGTTTTCTCAATTGTAGGAGCATGCAAGTATTGACCAGGCCTTGAGGGAGTTGACATTTATCCAGGGTAATTTCACTGATTCGTCGATTCGATGTTAATCACTGAAATCACCTGTGGTGAGCCTAAAAGATAAAACAAAAATACAAAATCCTTTTTACTCTGTGACGTGAAAACTGATGCTACTCACTTTGTGGCTATGCAGGAGCTTATTCCAGTTGGGATCATACGCAACATATTGACAAATTATGATCAACATTTATTGACACAATGTAAGTATAATAAATCATATTATTGTAACACCCTGTTAGTTCAATGTGTATGTGTGTCTCCTGATTGTTGATTCCTTTCACCTGTCCTCAGTCACTCCCCTGCTTCCCTTGTGTGTCCTGATTGTTCATGCTCGACACCTGTGCTTCCCCTCTCATATATATACTCCCCTGCTTTCCTTTGTTCCCTGCCAGATTGTTGTTGTATACCCCGTGTGTTACAGTCTAGTGATCCAGCGGTTTGTCATAGTTGTGTATTCCTGTCTTTGATCCCGGATTCCCTGCCTGCCCTTTTGTATCTGTTTTTTGTCGCTCTGAAGTAAAGGACCCTTTTGATTTTTCCTCAACGTGCCTCCTGTCTTTTCCTCTGCACCTGAGTCTTGTCGACCACACCCGGTCGTGACAAATATCACATTTGATGGGTCTCCTTTTTTCATTTTACTGTTTTAAGTTTTAATTCTGTGCCAATGCTGTATTTATTCTATATTATTTTGTGTCAGTGAACAAGCTGAAGACATTGACATATTGTCAATTCATGAAGTTTATTTGCTTACACCTATACTTGATTTATAAGAGATACACTGTTTGATTTGCAAGAGAATGCAAAGGAGGACATTTTCTTCGGAGACATGAATTAACATTCATATGAAGTCGTTTGGAAACTTGACATATCCAAAATTCACTCTGCTTTTTGGTCTGTTTTGAGCTCTGCTAGGCCCCCAAGGAAAACATCTGGCCCCTCAGCTTGTTGTATGTCTGCCTGCTGATTGCTACTAGGCGAGTATAAACGGTGGGTTCAGGGGGACAGCACCAAAACAGTGAGATAAAACAGGCAAACAAGTGCCATTAAACCGAGGCAAACTTCCACCAGGGACACTTTTTACACAACATAAGTGATTTGTTGTTGAAAAAAAATATGATCTGTTGCAGCTTCAATCAATTCAACCCGAAAAGCCAATGAAAAAGGTTTGTAAGTGAAAACCGCGTACATAGCCCTCATGGATATCCCACGTTAACCATTGAGCGAATACAGCAAGGCTGGCATTTTGGATGAAATATGGTAACAAGATAACAAGATGCCCTCCATCGCAGACAGCAAGACCCCAACGATATAATTCCTTACTTTACTTTTATTTTATTGTAGGCCTGTAAATCTCCCAAGTTATTCAAAGCCAAGTGTTGTGTCTCTCAACTCTCTCTGTATTGCAGACACGACTGATTCTGACTCTCAGTATATATGCTTTGAATATCTTTTAATTGCCATCCATCGCATGTGCGCGATCATCTGCACACTTTACATGCTGTCAATAAAGTATTTAGTGTACTTTCAGCCAGGCAGAATGTTGAGCTAATTAGACATCCACCCACATGGGAATTGAACAGAGGGCACACTCACTAATGCCAGACTTGATGAGTCCTTGGAGGACGTGTCAGATTTTATATCACTGAGGAAAAAAATATGCGTTTGGCACAATCATCATGACAAGACTCACATGTTTGCACAAAATTCCCCTGATAATCACTCCACCCAGGAGTTCATTCCCCACAATGCAACAGAGTGAATGTATCCGGTGATGCCTTCACAAGATATAGGCTTACACGTCTGGCACCGGAGGGTGACTCTGCAGTTGCATGCTTTGTGTTTAGGGCTGAGCAGATTTGCTGCTGCTGAATGAGATCCTGCACAGTTACTTCAGCAGCACGCCGTTCAAGGGGGTCTGCCTTGAACTGTCGCAGGATTAAACACTGTCATGTGCCTTACTGGAACAAGAGTGTGTAATGTCTTGGAGAGGATCATACATTATGAAAGGGGAGAATTGAATGTAATTTATTGTCGCTTGTGTGTACTGGTTTCAAACTTTAATTTTGCTTAAAATTGTTTCTTGCAGCAAAATCCTCTTTGGACCTCTGCAGTGCGTTTTAGGAAAAATCTGATCGTCATCTCGCAAAATGGCTGTGACATTTGACATTCAGCGTTACCAAATGACTGACATGGGAACACAGTATATGTGCACTTCAACATTGCACAAGAAAACATACGTCAATATGTGTGCTGGTTGAGTGTTATGTGAGCAGAGAAGACCTCACTGCAGATCTTTGAATTATTCTTACAAAAGAGATAGAAAGAGATAATCCACGTTGTGTGCCAAGTGGACTAAAAAACATTTTAATATTTTGTTTAAACTACAATGAAAAACTTTCAAACCCTGAGAGAGAATAAAAATAAAAGAATTGAATGTTGAGATTGTGATAAGAAATAAATGCCTCTTTCTCTTTGCTGTGCTGGATGCTCTCCTCCTGTTAGTCACATGGAGCACTTCATCCACACTGATGATGAGAAGCCGACCGCTGAAATCAGTCACTGTTACGACTTCAAAGCAGCGGGGTTAGGGAGAGGGGGGTGCTGTGGGATGGGTTAGGGTTAGGGAGAGGGGGGTGCTGTGGGATGATGCCAGAAAACAAAGGTCAGCGGCCTTGTTTATGTAGTCAAACGTCTTCTTGTGTAACGACGCGAGCAGAAATCCACAATCAGCAGTTACTGTATTTCTAACAAGTTGTTTATTCAAGGCAGTCTGAATTTCAATTTCAATCTAACTCGGCTTGAATGAATCTCCTTCTTTAAGTGCACACTTATTCTGTTTCTCGTCAAGAGTTAGATGACAGGGCTGAACGTACGTCATTGTGGGATAAATCCGAAGCCGGAAGCCACAAGACACGCTTAACTTAGCTCAGTGACAAGGAGAGGAGATAAAAGGGGGGAAAGCTACGGCTCCTTCCAAAAGGTAAAATAATCTGACTCTCAAAGCTCGATGACCAACACAATATATTGTTGTTTGCTTCATCCTGTGCACACAAAAAACAATGAAAACTCCTGGAAGTCACCAATTCCAGCCAGGAACACATGCCGTCCCGTAGAAAAAGCGACTTGTAAGAGTATTTCGTTTCGGAGTCAGGCTAGCTAGTACCGCTTCATCTGACTCTTACCAAGAAAGAGAAGAAGCGGGTTTCCTAAAAAATCTATTCTTAGACAAACAGGATGACATAATTTCTCTTGAGTCACGAGTCTTGATTGAATCAAACAGAGGAGCCACTTTTACAATCTGTCCGTCAAAGTGTAGTCTTCATTCGGTAGGTGCAAACAAACTTTGTCTGATAAAGTACACACAAAGTTCTCATGTCACTTCATAAAACGTGCGTGCACATTTTGGTTCCAGGTGCTTTTTCTTGTGTGTGAATAAAGCGGCGTGCATCCACGGCGAGTGATTTCAAAACTACCTTTAAGTGTAAAATGGCAATGACCCTTCACTGAAACAAATTGCTGCATCAGTGTGCGAGGAAGGGGTCCGAGACTTTTCACATGAGCCAAAAATAAATAAATGATGTACATCCAAAGATGTGGGGAGTAAAACGACCCATTACATTGAATGACATTTGGCCTTGTGATTGTTTGTAATGGAAACTGTGTCAGTCAAGTCACGCCAATAATCTTCAGCCTATATTACAAAGCGCTGTCTCTGTCCCTTTTGACCGCCCTGTTCGGAAAAAAAGGAAGAAACTACAGGAAGAGCCACTGAGGAAGGCTTCCTCTCCCACCAGGACGATCAGACGTGCCAAATGACATAGAATGTGAAACACAATATAAAAAAGATGGATCAGGTGGGATGTCAAGCGGCTCCAGGTGCCTAACTGCCAGGGTCCGACCCTCACCGCCTCCTCTGCTGTCCAGCAGGCTGCCTCCTGTACTGCTGCGTGGCTCAGAAAGGACACGACACTTCCACCCGGCACATCCTGTTTGCCTTTGTGAGCCAAAAATGACACACACACGCACACACACACACACACACACACACACACACACACACACACACACACACACACACACATAAAAATTCATACTGTATGTCAACAAACATCCTTCCTGTTGACAGTCAACTTTTTCTCTTCTCTCTTTCGGTCAACAACACACACACACACACACACACACACACACACACACACACACACACACACACACACACACAGTCCACTCTAGAAAGATTTTAGTTTTTTTATTGATGCTGCACTGATTACTGTGGATCAATAAATTAATTATACAGCAGAGAGCTGAAAATGCTTCAGCTGAAAATGACAGCTTTAATCTTGTTTGTTATGTTGATGCCTGTGATGGTGTGTGTGTGGCCATGTGACAGCATGTGTGGCCGCGTACAGTACTGTGTGTGTACCGACTTTTATAAGTGCGTATCTGTTTGTGCGGTTGAGTGTTAGTCATATGTTTCTCTATTTTAGAATTGAGTTTGTTTCTCTTTGTGTGTGTGTGTGTGTGTGTTTGTATGTGTGTGTGTGTGCTCTGACTTTTTTGTTTGTTTATGTTTGCCTTAGCGTGTGTACGTGCGTGCATGTATGTGTGTCAAAATGAACTTGTGACCTTTCCATGATGGCCGGGCTAAATAAAGACACAGCCCCCCACCCCCCCTCTCTCTTCATATTGGCCGACCTTGTGAGTCTTACAATACTGCACATAATCTCCTTGGTCGGGTGTCGATCTGTCAACGTATCTCCTACGGATTTTATGGCCGTTTCTCAGCCAGCATGAGCACTTTTCAATCAGATGATTCAGCTCTGATTTGGATTCCCGTCAGAGTTCTGGCTAAGCTTCGATTCCTTTTCCGAAGAAACAAAGCACTAATAGAGTTATTACAGCTGGGCCTGATGCTCCCCATGATAATAATGTGACAATTTGGCCTCGCCATTCTTGTCCCTTACCAACACCAGGAGGCACAATAACGCATTAGTGTTTATTTCCATGGGAAAACATGAAAGTGATCATGTCCACAGGGAAAGCAGAAATGAGCCTCATTCCGAATTCAAGATTGCAAGAAGGCCAGAATATATCTCTGAAAGTCACACCACACTTGGACTGGACTGGATTTCATTTTGACACATCTTTTGTGCCTCAATTACTTTTCTTTTGTGTTTTCTTTTGTAATCCGGTTTGTTCAAACTCACACACTCACACAAAAGACACAGTGTGTCTGCACTTGTGAGGGCTCTCATTGTAACAATACTGTCTCTCAGTTAGTCATGCAAGCAGTCATGTGTGGAGCCTGAAATACTTTACACCTTTGGTACAGTTCATGTTTGGAGAAAATGTGTGATATTTTAACTGCCCAGTTCAATTCAATACAAATAGTCATCCCAAAACATATATGTTGGGATGGAAATGATGACCTTCATGCAAATTGCATACTGGCATATTGTCAGTTAAAGCCGGAAGGAATAAATAGTGAAATTGTCCACATGACAGAGGAGAACAGCACCCCCCCCCCCCCCTACACACACACACAAACACACACACACTGTTAGTCGCAAAAGTAAAACAATCAAAGGTTATGCGACGTTATGAATAACACAAATATCAAATTATATTTACACAGGCAGCAACGAGAGTTAACTCGCTAAGATGCAGGCAGGAAGGTTAAATATGTATTATTTACTGTTGTATGTACACACCTGTGCAAAGTATTATTATTATACTTGCCTGAGTAAGAGCTGCATGAGGGCCAAATAAACAATAAATAACTGCTGAACTCTTAAACCATATTTTGAAGAAACCGTCCTTAAAACTTGATTTAGTCCACCCACACACACACACGCACACACACACACACACACACACACACACACACACACACATACATACACAGCCCGAAATGGTATTTTTATCGCACAGAGCGCAAAGTGCATTTTAATGCCTCCACCTTTATGCGCTCCGGTCTCTCATTTCTCATCCTGCCTCTTGGGCGTTATTCAACAGCCAAATTACAGAGAGAAGAAATCTATCTGCCGTCATAACGTAACCAGGAGATTGGAAATTGGGAAGCTCTCCACGCAGAAACGCCCTCCAAACACATACATATTCATACTGCCCAATGCCACATCCATCATGAATTCCAAAACGGAGCGCTACTGTGCGTCTTGCATGTGCTTCTGCGTGTGTGTGTGTGTGTACCCCTTCTTTGCGTCGGTGCTGTGTGTGTGCGGTTTCTTCCCCTGAGGCTACTGTACCGCGTGGAAATAAGAAGCTAATGAGTGTATGTTGCGCCTCATGCTGACTCTCCGGAGGGCCCACTGCCACCGGGTCAGGCCTGCTTTATATTACAGCTGAGGCTATATGGAGAAGGAGCAGCGCGTGGGGCCTCTGAGGCCTCTGTGGTGTGAGCACACACACACACACACATCGCCTTGGCCATGAAGAGTTATCTGTTCACCTCCTCACGCACCTTGAACCACCGCACATCTATAAAAATGGAAATTAAACTTTGCATGTGTGTGTGTGTGTGTGTGTGTGTGTGTGCAGGGAGGAGCAGGACAGAGACTGGATCCAGTGCTTAGAAACCCCTGCCCATCAACATAAATCAATTACAATTCACCATAGGCCTGCTGACCTCAAATATAACAAGCTGTCACTACGTGTGTGTGTGTGTGTGTGTGTGTGTGTGTGTGTGTGGTTATATATGTGTGGATTGAGTCAGTTTCATGACTTGAATACAGTATGACACTTGGTGCAGAATGAGACAGTCAATATGTGTGGGTGCGTGCGTGCGTGTGTGTGCGTTTGCATGCCCGTGTGAGCATGTACATATGTGATATTTGGCAACATGCTCCAACCCCTTATGGAGTTCCTCTGTGTTTGTTGGCAGCAGGCGACATCGCTGCTGCAGCCTACTTCTCATGTGTCCCACTGTGGTAGGAAATTTTCCAATGACATCTTGAACTGCCATCAGTGCTCAAAGTTGCGATCTATTTCCGTGAAGTTGCGTTGCCATTCACTGGCTGGGAATTGCCTTGGATTAACGCTTGGGTTCGTCAAGACTCTTGTGACACCAACTGTGTGTTAATTCTCTTCCATGGTCTTTCTCCCTCATCCCCGATGTCGTATCGTGTGGAGACATGTATGAAATAAACAAGGGAAACGACTCATGCTTTTTCAATTTGCTTTATTTGTCTGAACTGGAGAAGGTTTGATATCAGATGGGGGAGGGGCGGACATTGTAAAGCTCGGCCCACGCAGTTCGGTCCAAACGCCGCAGGAGAAGAGACAATACAGGCGGTTTCAGGCGGTTTCAGGCGGTTTCAGGCGAGAGGACGGTGACCGAGAGGCGGATTACTGCGTCTGTCACCTGTAAGCCATAAGTCATTCTTAATATAATAAACAAAGCAGCAGTCTCAACACATAAAGCCATGGCAAGGGAGGCGTGGGGGGAGGGGGTGGAGCAGTGTTGCAACTCGGATTTATTGGAAACGGCCGTGAATCGATGGCCTCTGTAGCGGTGGCGTAGCTGTTGAGAGAAAACAACCAGTTGTATTCGTGCGCAGGACTCTCGCTCCCAGCCATTTTGTTTCAGTCAGTTATTTGAGTCTCCAAGCATCTCCTGTGTGGTATGGATTGTAGCCTCAATGTCCCGCGCGAAGCCTGCAAATCATCCAACTGAAACTGGCTATGGGCCGCTGTTGGCATTGTTCCTATTCGATTACTTCTCCAGGAAATGTTTCGACAACAGTGCCGAGGAGAGACTTTTTCCTGCTGCGCTGTGCTCGATATAGATTGTACATCCACGAATGTGCTTGTGTCTCTGATTGAACCCTTTTTTTCCTTCTTTTTTAACCGTGCTACAACTAGATGAAGCAAAATGAGAAATTGTTGCATTGCAGTTTCTGCATTATAACCCAAACATTCACGTTCCTTCGGTTCAACACAAATGCGGCTCAAATACAGCTCAACCTCTACAAAGCCAGAGCTCCATGGCATGAAGTCCATTTTGTTCTCATGTTCAAGGTTGTGCAAACATCTGTACAGTGTTCTCGCTCTTTGATATATGTTCCACTTTCTTCACTTCCAGGATAAAAGCACAATATAACTGAACAATAAATAGGTAACCGACAGAAAACACCTCTTTTTGAAATAAATAATACAGAGTTTTCAATATTTGCCTCCCGTCACAGGTCACACCCTAAAACACAAAGTGACACGAAGCAGACACGGAGCCCCACGTCACTGAGTCGGGCCGATGTCCAGCGAGGCTCTTTGGTCCCTTGAGGGCGGCCACTGAACGGACTCTCGGTTCAGTGACCGCTCCTGCACCGCCAATCTGTCCGTCACGTAGAAACATTCACAAAGTGACGCCTGCACCAGGAAATCTGGACTCCATTCTTAAATCAATATTACAGTAGATCTGTAGCACACAGCAGCCGGAGGAGGCAATGACACTCTACAGGAAAACACCAAAGTCCACACACACACAAACACACTCTCACACACACACACACACGCAAACACACACACACACACACACACACACACACACACACACACACACACACACACACACACACACACACACACACATACACACACACACACTCATACAGGTCAGCAGTATAGACAATAGTAAATTGAAGTGTCTCTGCTGACAGCCCTTGTCCCATTGAGTCGATAAGTGTGCTGTTCACATACACAGACACATTTTTCTTCTTTTTCATTTTTTTTTTAGTTCGAGGAAGCTGACAGAGAGCCTCGGTCTTGTGGCGAGAAAAAAAAATAAAGAAACGCACCATTCATACTCTCCCCCCTCAGCTATAAACCCAGTGCTCCATGCGGAGGCCCACTGCAGGCGCTGATGCGCCGCAGGGTTGGGTTAGGGTGACTCAGCCCCCATGTAGGCATAATCAGGGTTAACATTACACATCCGTAATCGCATTGTTTGTCCGTCCTTTACAGACAATGTAAATGTCAACCTGGTTAATCAGGTTTCTGGAAAAAGAATGTTGAATAAGAAGAGTCTTTTTTTTTTCAGCAGTTGCATCTCCCGTTGGATATGACCTCTGGAGCACTTTCAAGAAGCTCAGAAACAGTTTTGGATGTCTCTTAAATGTCCAAATACTGAGGTCATTAGAAAGAGCGCTCAGGCCAGTCCAGTCTGTGTGATAGTCTGGGTATTGTGTCTTTCATTAAAAAGCTGAAAAGCCAAGAGTGTCATTACAAACAACCTGAGTTGATGCCCGGCGAAAGGCATAGTTGTCTGACGTGCGCCGGCTCTCCTGATGAGTGTCCCACGAGTTCAGCTGTTCACCTTTTTCTGTCACATTTGTAAATCGTCAGAAACCTTGTTTGGTTAAAAATAGAGGGAACACATGTTTGCCACGCGGCTTTGACAAATTAAGACTGCAGATGTGAGAAATCGCCGCTAACTTTGTGCTCTTGTATTGATGAATAAAATGTCCCCGGGCTCACAGGGATCTAAGGTCACTTTTCCTTCTTGTTTTCTTCCCCTATTGGTCCATAACTGAAAGAAAAAGCCACCCTTACATATCATACATTGAACTGTATTCTAATTCAGAAGTTAATTCTCAGGTTTTTTTTCTTGAGTCCCTCTGTCCTCTTTCTGTATTATCTGTTGTCAAATGTGATCTCGAGATAAAACTTTGCAATCAAAGGTGAAGCGCTGAGCAGTGTCTGACTCCATGTCCTGTTGTCCCCCCACATCCTGTAAACAGGTATGTGTGTGTGTGTACGTGTGCTGCAAGCTGCCGATTCACAGTCAAAGTTTCATACACAATGTGGCTTGTAAAAAAAGTCTCTCAGTACAGCCCTTTGAGTTTTCTGAAAAAAATTAAATGATTTATTTTTTACATGCCTCAAAAATTGCATTTCTTTCCTTTGTGTGTCAGTGCTTGTCCGCATGTCTGCTAAAAAAAAGTACCTTTGGTGCTTCTGCACAGTATCTTTTTGAAGGCTTTTCTGAAGTCTTTGTTGAAGATGGTGTATATAACTGGGTTGAGCGAGGAGTTGCAGTAGCCGATCCAGAAAAAAAACGTGAAGAGGGGCCCGGGGATGGCGCACGTCTCCGGGCACACCGCCTGCAGGGAGTAGGAGAAGAAGAACGGGAACCAGCACACCACGAAGACGCCGATGACCACCGCCAGGACGAACGTGAACCGCTTCTCGCGGTTCACCATCGCTTTGCGCCTCGCCGCCCCGGGGTTGTTGTCCACTTGGGACTTCCTCCCGGGCACCAGCCGAGCCCCCTTCGAGGTGGCGATCATATCCCGGTAGCGCTTGACCGAGGCCGGGGAGTGGACCCCGCCCGGTGACCCCGGCATGCTGGCGCTGCCTCGGCCTCCCCCGTTGCTGTGCTCCATGTCACTCTCTGTGCTCGAGCTGTCGCCGTTGTTGTTGTCGGCTTTTTTCCACCTCTGCTGCTTGTCCTTCTTCCCCTTCTTCCCCTTCTCGTTGTTCTTGGCTGGGGCGGAGGAGGGGGGGCTAGAGGGCCCGTGGCGAGAGGTGTCAAGGGAGGTGGTGACAGGGGTCATGGCCAGAGAAGGGGACGGAGGTTGCAGCAGGTTATTGCAGGTGGGATTCAGGCTGGTTTGAGTGTCTCCTAGGTGAGGGGAAGGGGTGATGGCGAGGGTGGGGGGTCTGGCGTTGGAGGTTTTGTTGGATGAAAGGGGCGTGCTCTCTTCGTCCTCCTTCCCGTTGGCCTCCACGCGTCGCGGGTTCTGACTCGGCGTGGCGGAGCCCACCCCGTCCTTCCGGGGCTCCCCCGGCGGGCAGCGCGTCCTCTGCTTGGCGATCTGGTAGATCCTCACGTAGACCAGGATCATGATGAGGCACGGCGCGAAGAAGGAGCCGATGGTGGAGTAGAGGATGTACCAGCGCTCGTCGTTCAGCTGGCACTGGGGGCCCCTCTCGCTGCCCTCCTCCCCTCCCTCGCTTTTGTTCAACGAGAGCAGGGGCGGGAAGGAGATGGTGGCAGAGATGAGCCACACCACCACGATGGCGGCTTTGATGCGTTTGGGGGTCCGCTGGCGGCCGTACGTCACCCGGGAAATCGACAGGTAGCGGTCCAGCGAGATGGCGCACAGGTGCACGATGGAGGAGGTGCAGAACAGCACGTCCAGCGCCAGGTAGATCTCGCACCACAGGGATTTGAAGTACCAGTAGCCGAGCAGCTCGTTGGCCAGGGAGAAGGGGATGATGAGTGTGGCCACCAGAATGTCCGCCGCGGCCAGAGACACCAGGAACAGATTCTGCGGTCCCCGGAGAGCCCGGCTGGTCAGGACCGCGATGATGACCATGATGTTCCCCACGATGGTGAAGACGACCATCAAGGTTATGGCGGTGGCGAAGGCCGCCGTGGCTTCCGGTGAGTAAGGGGCGAACTTCAGGATGCTCTGGTTGCAGGGCACGGAGGCTCCGGTGCCGCTCACGCTGCTGCTGTTCCAGCCGCTCAGTTCCATGGAGCAGCTGCTCTCCAGAGCCGAGGCCATGCTGAGAGAATCTGGTTTTTTCTTTTCAGAATAAAGACAAACAAACACGTTCTGTCACTCAAATGTGTCATTCAAATTAATTTCAGCGTGCTTTGTTTTATTACAAGTGTGTCATGAGATTATCATGCGATTATCATCGATTGTGCTTAATAAAACTAAAATCAATATACGTGATCATAATAAGGTATAATTTGTATGGTATTACCTCACTTGCTCTCGTTTTGTCCCTGTGTGGTTTCCAAACGGCAGCTCTCTTGCATCCTCCACGGCAGCTCAAGACCGATCACTGCTTTTCAATTTAAAAAAGAATGCCACTTCGTAGAACAGAAGCCCAAAAAAACAAGTATTTTTGTGTGTGACGCTGCCTGCTGCGCACCAACCCCTAAAAAAATTAAAAAGCCCGACAAACTTCTTTTTGGCACGAAGTTTGATCCGTTTTGCTCCCCTCCTCAGAGGATTGATTGCTGTCTTAGAGATGGAGAGATGCAGTTCATAATGGTGTAATTCAGGGTCATGTACAGCGGAGCGACGATAAATACAAGAGATCGGGTGAGAGTAAATAATCGCGACCCCCGTACAATCTCCGTGCGTCCGCGTTTGGAGACGCGCGCTTAACCGACAGTCTCATCTGAACAGCGAACGCAGGGTGGCTCAGATGAAGTGAAAGAAAGCCATTGTGCGATTCACTGATGAACAGGCGCTGGTGTGTCCCCCCCGCCCCACCCCCACCCTGCGAAGGGTCTCCGAACAGTCGACCAAAACAGAAAGCTCGAAGTTAAAAACCTCGAGCTCTCCGGCTCTGCGCGCGGAGACGGAGTCCAAACGCGCGTTTTTTTCCGGCGGGGGAAACGAGCCTTGCGGGAGCAGCTTCAGTCCGCGCGTCTCGGAGCTGTCTCCGGTGTCCTCACAAGTTAGATAACAAGAACAAGCCGCTCGGCTGGCGCACAACCCAGGCGTCCTCACAGAGGCGCAGCATCCCCTTCACTCTGAACGGGACTCGCGACGAAATCTAATGAGTGGTGCCTCCCCACCGCTTCTTTTTTAGACCCGGTGATGTCACCGTGGAGCGGTGGGCGTCATGGGATCCTTATCCCCCCCCCCCCCCCCCCCCCACCACCACCACCACCACCACCATCTCTCCCTCTTTACTGCTGACATTAAATGCATACCCAACCGACACAGTTTGATCAATTAACTCCACGGGACTCGGCGGTGTCCAGCTGAGTGCAAAGCAGATGGCATCCATCTGCGACATCCCAGGGACTCCTGCACTTTTATAATAGTCGGTCATCATCATCCCCATCCACATCCCCATCATCCTCTTCGATATGGGGCACAGCACACTTGGCTGATCAATGCGTTCAAGCCCGTGTGATGTCTGCATCCTCAGACTTTGATCTTCTGCACCAGTTTTCACATAACCTCCAACAGTCCCATGCATTTAGGGCCAGTACACGTTTTCACTGCAGCAGCTGAAGGTCGAGCACAAACCAGGATCAGATTTTTTTTTTTTTTGGGAGGGGGGGGGGATGCTGTTTGCTTCCAGACTATTGGACAGATAACATCAAAATACACATTGAAGTGTTTTTAACTGCTTTTTATTTATCTTTGTGTCTGTTGAGTCCTCCTAAAGTTAGCATTAAATAATGGCTAATTTGCTTATTTAAACATAGATAACAGTAAACAGTAATGATGGTATGGTAATATATATTAGCCCCCCCCCCATATTCCCCCGTAGTGTCCTCAAAGTGGATGGCATTTTACAATCAATCCAAGGCCGTTTTCTCAAACCCAGAACTCTGCATTTCCATAACACTTACATCAACAGTGCATCTTCTTGTGTGTGTGTGTGTGTGTGTGTGTGTGTGTGTGTAATAAGCTGCTTCATAGAACATTGCATCCACTAACATACGAGAACATGTATTATTTGTGTGATGAAAAGAGATATCCAACAAAATAAAACATGAACTTTGAACCATGGCTTTCAGAAGTCTCACGGTGACAACTGATATACCTTGTTCACCTGCAGCCCCCCCCCCCCCCCCCCGTCTCCGCCCTGCTGAGCGCCTTAAATAAGGTCTCGTTCCCAAGTTGTGAAAAAGTAGTCCCAGTAGTAAAAAGTTCACAAATGTATAATATTTTCTATAAAGCGAAAATCGCTCGGTTTGATAAATCACCAACTTCAGGGATCCTAATAAATTATAGATGCTCCAAACTTCAGCCGCACACAAAGACACTGGTGAATACAGCCGTCGCACAAACGCGGCTGGAAAATATGAATAAACTTCCTCGCGGACATAAATGTGAAAATGATAATGTCTCCTCGTGCTCAAGGGTTCTGGGCAAAATGCACCGTGTTACCTCTCTGCTCATTGTGCTCTGCATGGGCTGGGAGGAGGAGGAGGGGGGGGGGGGGCTGCGTACCTGTGCTCGTTCCATTTAACCCCCCCCCCCCTCCCCCGTCCCACAAAAAAAAGAAAAGACATCCTGCTGCGATGATTATTGTCGCCTACCTGAGATCAAGTGCTCGATTGTTCAATAACCGAGAGGCAGCCTGCGTCACGCTGCTGCCTGCGCCATAAACCAAATAGCGGAGTCAATCCAGTTTAAAAGCGGGTGGGTGGCCTCTCCGCAATGCACACACACACACACACACACACACACACACACACACACACACACACACACACACACACACACACACACACACACACACACACACACACACACACACTCGCCAGCCTACTCATGCACGCACACAATCTCATGAATGGCGTGTGGGTGGGTGGGTGGTCCTGTTTACTTGTCTGTTTTGTGCGCGTGAGGCGCGCCCCACGCATCGCCGCTTTAATGAGAGACAAACCCAGCGAGCCGCTCCGTGGAATTACAATCGGGAGCCCTGCGCTCTAATTGTGTGACCCCGCCCCCCGCCCCCCGCCTCCACGCCCCCACACCTCAAACAGCCTGCAGCAGCAACCAATAAATGGCCTGTACATGTTCCGCTCCACGCTACACATTCTAAATATAAAAAAGGGAGGGAAAAAAAAGAATAAAGCTTTTAGCGGGAGAGTGCACTCCAATCAAGTGTCTTTAGGGACGCGCTGCAAAATGCATTCTGGGGGAGAGGGGTGTGTCACGGATGCCAAGGTTATGGAGACCGGCGCTCGGCGCACAGCACGCCGCTGTCCCGAAGTGCTTGTTGCGTAAGAAGAGCGCACACGTGGAATGCAGACTTGTACCCGCACACGCGCATGGATCACGCATGGCAGTGCTAATGAACAGTTAACACCTGGTCTGCTTTGAGAAAACTCTTCACCTTGACATGGCAGAGACCAAGAGAAGATGAATCGTCTTTAAAACAAAAGTTGCCCAAATGGGAGTCGGATAATTGCAGTTCAGCACACTGCAGTGCTGTGGTGGTGGTGGGGGTGGTGGGGTGGGGACATTATGGTCCAGGTCCAAATCAATTATAGCACAGTACTAAAAAAAATTCTTTTTTAATTTATTGGCTCCAGCCTTTTTTAATTTTTCTGTTCTCGTCGGCTATCTTTGTGGGAGTTTGGGGGAAATTCAGGTCAGGGTTAAAATAAAAGTTTAGCTAAAGTGAAGGTGCTGATTGGTTCGGCGATGTTTACGGTTCGGGTTGAGCACAAAGGGTTAGGGTTAAAAAAATCCCATGCTTTTGTCCTTTGGGGCCTTCATAAAAGAATCGATACCAACCTGCAACCGTTTGTCACAAGTTGCAGTTGCAAGCAGGTCCAGCATTTAATATTAGAGAGGCCTTTACAAAAAAACATATATATATAAAAAAATATTGGAATAAAAAATAATATATATATATATATACATACACAGTAGAAGCCCAGCAAGCGCGTGCACGTTTGTATGTAACCAAACAATTACAGCAAGCTCTCCCACATGGCCACACTATTTTCCTGACTGCATTTGCAATGATGAACAGCTGCCAACTTGTGTGTGTGCATGCAGGGCCAGCACATGTGTGTATGTGTGTGTGTGGTGTGTGTGTTATATCACCACATTGTAATTCCCCTGCTAACAGTATCACGTATTGCTCATTTGAGCTGTTGGCAGTGTTCTGCGACTGGGATTTCTTGTTTGAGTGACACAGTCTTCAACTGTGAATAGCAAATACCGTAAATTGTGGTCCCTACACACACACACACACACACACACACACACACACACACACACACATATAGCATAATGTAATGTGATCGATTCTGACACCCAGTGGTTCGAGTCGGTTTTCATTAAGGACCCGGGCTGACAGAGGAGGAAATTAATGCAACAAACGAGATGAGAAAGACGTTTAAATGAAAGGAGGTGGAAGAGTCTGCTTCCAGTGATAAATATATGACAGAGTGATATGATAGGTGTGTGTGTGTGTGTGTGTGTGTGTGTGTGTGTGTGTGTGTGTGATTTGGCTTCTCTGTGCTATCTCTGTCACAAAAAGGCCCCCACAGCTACCAGTTAATAGTCTGCTGGCGTCATCTGCTGGAAACTTTGGAATCATCTCGGTTTCTGGTCGTTTTCCAGAGTGGTCACTAGGGAGCGCTATCTCACTACACACCAAGGTCCAATACGCAGTGTTTCAGTGATAACGCAGCTTGTAATCTTCTTGTTTTTTTTTCTATTGAAACTACCTGCAGTGATGTAAGAAGTACTCACACCCTAAATACACCAGTGCAACAAGGTACAAATACACTAGAAAAGTGCATGTATTTCCATCAAAAACACAGTTAATATGAAAGAACAGAGGAATTATGAGCAGAGTTAAAGTAAAATAACTCATATATATTGATATATTATTTTATTCAATTTTTAATTCTGATGCATGCATTTAGCATTGTACCGTAGGAACTGGTTGGGTGGAGCTAATTACAGGTCCACTGGCTCCCACCAGGGTTTGAGCCTTTTCCCAAAGGTCACAAGATACATCTGTAGACGTTTTTAAACGTGTTTCTAATCTTTAATTATTGTGTGAAAATATTGGAGATGAATTGACCTCTTCTGGCCTCAAGCCCTTTTTTTAATTGAGCCATCTGATACATTTATTTATCATTTATTGTATTTTAATACAAATACATGATATTCACAAGTACAAATACCTAAAATTGTATCATAAAAATGTTAATTTAGTTTCTTTCCACCACCCGTGTAGTCCAACCTATAATATTACATTCTCCATCTCCTTTTTCCCTTTTCATTTTTATTTTATGACTTAAATGGAAAATGAAAAAGTACTGAAAGGTTGCCCAATATGAAACATATTTACAGTGGAAATGTTTGCATATTGTGTGACGTACAGTAAATGGATATTGCACAGACTAGTGTAGGTGTATTTTCCTATCATGTACACTTAATCTTAGCCCCCACCAACAAACCTTTATATAATTGCACAGGCCTCTCTCTCTCTCTCTCTATATATATATATATATATATATATATATTCTGGGCCTTGATCAAAACCTGGAAACCCCAAAGGTGCATTTCTGTGCCGTGCGACTCGAAAACTGTAGGTAATGGAAGGAAGAAGTCGAGTGAACGGCAGCTATGTTTGTGTACATTTTGGGCAATGGATACTTGCAAATAAGAGGAAGTGGATTATTTGAGCTGTGGCAGGAGCGTGGGAGGCATCATCAGCATCAGTGATGAGGTATAGTGGTGGCAACTGGTCTCTAATGCAGTCGTCGTTCTTTGTCATTACTGCTTTTCATTTACACCGTCATCATGAGATGCATCATAAAATACATAATTCAACGTTACAAAAGGGTTGGACTCCAGTGGAAATTCATGGGAAGGAGATGTCCACTTTAATGACGTGAGATTGGTGAACCGTGTCCAATGCTCGTGTAGGTTCATGGACCAACAAGAATTTAACCCTCCCCAAACACGAGGAAGCAGCATTCGGTCGATGTAAAGCCGCGTGAAACAATAATGTATCGTAGTTCTTCGTTTGACTTTCCAAACTTCCTGATTACAAAAACGACCTTTAGGACTTTTTGCTTTCTTGTTCAGAAAACAAAACAAAAAAACAACTCCTTGTAACCATTAGCTAAAGTTGTTCTTGCAACTCAAGCAGGTGTGAAATGTATGCCGGTGGTTGTTGAGGTCAAAGGGACTTCAGACTGTGAAACCTGTTCTGTGGATAATCTCCCAAAAACACTCACAGCAACGCAGCACTTTAAAACCCTCAGCAACAGTACATTGCAAGGTCAGTGTGTGACCGTGAGCATTTATAATGGGAACTATGCGTCGGCTGAGTATAAAAGAAGCGAGCACATTATACAGAGAACTACCGACCCAGTGTGTGTTCTCCAGCATGTTTTAATTTTAGTGGTAAAAAAAAAAAACCACAGCAGGAAATCAGCCAAACTTTAAAGTGCAGTGACAGTAATAATGTTCACAATGTCATAACCAACCGTTGAATTAATAAATACATTTAAAAAAAATGATATTTACATAAGATACAGAAATTCCAGCTTGAGTGTGATCCATCTCAGGATACAGAACGATATGACACCCACAGCAGTTAGTGAGTGAGATACAACTTGAGATTCATCCAGTATTGCCTCATGAAAAGACGCGTCATGTCACAGTGGTTCGGAAACGTAAAAAGAAAAACATTTTGAACAGCCCTTGTGAAAGATCAGGCACGTAAGACACACACACACACACACACACGCACATACACAGTATTAGAATACTAATTGTATATCGCCATTTGTCAGTTTCTCTGGGAGAAGCAGATCCACCTGCCATGATTGTGATGATTGTGCCAGTTTCTGCAGTGCAAACCAAACCGTTCGTTTGTACATATGAGTCCTGACAGTGCTCCGGCACAACGCCTGCAGGAGGATGGATCTATGAGCACAGTCACGTGACGGGGGTTCCTCTCAACAGGGGCCGGCCCCTCACCCCCGTCAGAGAACGTCGGTCTCGAACTGCAGCAGCTGACCCATGAAGGCCAGGTTGGGGGAGATGACCTGCCGCCGGCGCTTCACGAAATCGAAGGCCTCGTCCAGCTTGACGCGCTGCGTGTGCATGAGGTAGGCCAGGCAGATGGTGGCGGAGCGGGAGATACCCGCCTGGCAGTGCACCAGCACTCGACCGCCGCTCTGCTTCACTGAGTCTGTGGGCGGAAGCGGAAAGAGGAAGAGAGATCAGCGCGCTGCACGCTCCGTTTAAACAGCACGTTCTGCGACGTTGCAGTGTTCACGGGCAGAGATGCATGGGCCCAGCCAGCAATTCAAATGCAGTCATGTATTGCCATTAGTTAAGTTAGTTCTCATCAATGAAACTTTACAAGGTAAAAGGGGACAAAACGAGCAAAAGAAAGAGAAATGTCTGCACCTCGTGCAGCTTAATCCATTTGTTTTGTAAGCAGAAGATTACACTGTTGGAACACAAGTCAAGGCTACAGAATGGATTACAGTATACAAGCTGCTTGGAAATAAATGTTTTGGATATTTCACATTTCATTGAGTGTAAAAAGACCTTAGCTCAGACTAGACTAATTGGCTGTGGGTTGACTGGCTACACTGGCCCCCGTCACTGGACTTTCACCCTAAGGGATCAGGAGCGCTGCACGTGTGAGGGGAGAGACTCACCGATGAAGGCGATGGCTGTGGAGAAGCAGGCTCTGATGTCAGCTGCTAGGCTGTCCTCCACAGTGAGCCGCAGGTATTGAAAGTCCCCCTCGTAGAAGTTTGGGCACGTGGAGGAGACGTTGAGCACGGCGGTGATGCCCGCCGCTGCCAGTGTGTCTCTGCGGGAGGAGTGGATGGCGCTGCCCAGGAACAGGAAGGGCAGCAGCTCCACGGGACCATCCTGAAATTTACACAATGCAAGAATAATCACAATGCAGTTTGGTCTCTTTTTTTATTCCAATATATTTGTAATTACCTAAAGAGCTTTTACATTTTTTTTTTTTTTTTTTTTAAATTGTATTGTGCATTGTCTTTTGGTATATGCTTACCTGATCATATGCTGGTGTCATCCGACCTGTCCCTAATGGCTCTGGTTCCACTGCAGAGAGGTGATTGCTGGATGAGATGTAACAGAGCTCTGGATAGGCCTCTGTAAATCCCTCAAATCCACCTAAATGAAGGCATAGTATTAGCTTAGCCCCAAGCTTTCACCAAAATAAATACATATACATACATACATACAAACAATACAATAAAAGGTCTCGTTACCTTGAAGAAAGCAGATCTGCGTCTGAACCTCGTTCTGCAGGGCGGTGAGCAGCATTTGGCCCACGCTCTCCGTCTTCAGCTCGGCCACCGAGCGGCTGCTCTGGTCCACCACCACCACCACCGGGGAGAACTCGCCGCGCCGGAGCCGGCCCAGGAGCGCCTTGTCCGGGATGAGCCACTCCAGGGCCACCACGGCGCTCTTGGATCTGCGACGCAGCACCGAGTTCCAGTTGACATTTCGCGACTCGCAGATGTGCGCGAAAGTAAAATCGAGGAAAGGTCTGCAGTCCAGCACCACATGCCCGGCGGAGGCGTACTGGTCCCGGGGGGTCCGGAGTATGTGGACCAGCTCATTGCCAGCTATTTCCAAAGGCTCACTGCTTGAAGTCATGGCGGAAAAAATACTTAAACGTATTTAAAAGTAATAAATAATAAACCGGGAAAAAAAAAGTGTTAGGTGTTTTTTCCCTTTCTGTGCGAATTGTGAAGATGTTGCTACAGCAGGCTCCGTTTATAGATGACTTTAATCTACTGTAGCCTACTTGTTGACATCTCCGTCGGGTCCGCTGGAGTTTAGATTAAAAGTTTCACTTGTTCATTGATAACAGCCGTGGGAGAGGGCGTGGTCACCGCGGCCCCGCCTTTGCATTCTTCTTTTTTTCCACAGAAGGAACAGCGTCACAAGCGGAACGACCATATATGGCCCGGCCGTCACTCCTCATATGGACGTTGACGTCAAGTCTAACTTTCCTACCCTGCGCACGCGGTCGTTTGGGGTTATCCCGTGTTTATGTGTCTGGATGACGTTGTGCAGACTTAGATTGAGGCCGAGCTTCTGTTTTTCTTTTATTTATTATTTTTTACTCCACTATATATATATATATATATATATATACAGATATTGTTTCTACTCATTTGACAAGGATTAAGGCCTGTGGTAGTTATGGATTACATTTCATTTTGCACACCGGCGAGGTGAAAAGTAACTTATACATTTTCTTTCCCATCATTGTAACAGAATTTGTTTTTTTCTAACACTCAAAGGATAAGGTTGAAAATGCTCTCTGTTTATGTCATTGTGAGCAAATATGTTCAATGTTAAAGATTAAACATAGCAATTTGTGTTTGTAAAACAATATTGAACGCAGATGGTTTGCAGGGTGTTTTCCCCAGTGAAGTGGCTATAGTTGCGATGCCATGTTGATTCTTTCTCGGTGACCTTAAAAGGCCCTAAAACCTGTTTCCTTGTTGTCTTTCTAAAGCTTCTGATACAGCTCGAACAGTAATTTTTCTATATCATTCCTGAGTATTAAACTCTTAATAAACAATAACAGCGGATGTGTTTAAAAAAAAAAAGAACTTCACTTTGATCGCTGCTTGTTCACTTGTGAATATATAATTATAGAAAGACTTGACATTTTAAAGCCTTGTTGTAGAGGCCTCATTGTCCTGGAACCCGCAGACACACACAATATTTCATGTGATCAGATGTCTTTGTCTTCATTTCCTCACAACCCACTGTTCAAATTAGTCTGCCTTCCCACGTACGTCTCCCACTCAAACCTCTGACTCCACTTTCTTCATGTTCCCACTTCCCCTCCCTTGCCGCTGCTTGCTGGCCCCTCAGAAGCGCACCCACTTTGTCATGCGCTCCCACTGCTGAGGAGGCATTTTCTCTCTCTCACACACACACACTTTGGTAGGCAGTACATCACAGCTGTTGCCAGAGCCAGCTGAGTGTGCATTTGCATAGCCTCAACCTGCGCTTCAGGCTCCCCCACACACACACACACACACACACACACACACACACACACACACACACACACACACACACACACACACACACACACACACACACACACACACACACACACACACACACACACACACACAGTATATAAACCCGTGCCAAAGTAATGAGTTGAGTCTGTTGGAAGACTGTGACTCTGTGTGAGGACGTCTTAAAGGATGCTTTCTTTTTTTCTTTTCTTGTTGTTGATGATGACTCACCATCACGGATCGTTTAGCTTTCACAGCGATGCTAGGGGCTGACAACAGCACAGGGCATGAAAGGTGAAAAAGAGGTGACACGTGACAGACGTGTTGCCGGAGCTGTGTGAATAGAGGGGACTACTTCAATTTTTGTAATCAGCTGCGCGTCCTCAAAGTGTACAGAGAGCGTGCATAGGGCGAATGGAAGCAGAGCTAGAAGAAGTCCGACAATGGAGTTGCAAGATAGTGGGGACTTCAGGATGAAGAGATCATTATCGGCAGTGTGAGGAAGAAAGTCGCCCTTGCTCTCCCTCTTTCTGAAAGAAGACATAGGTAAATAAAACATGAGAAGAAACACTGACGAAAACATCTGCTGCTGCTAGTTTAGCCCTCTGCGTCCACCCCCCCTCCTCCCACAAGGGGATTATCCAGGATTAATTGGATGGCTGGGGCTATTAATCTCTGAAACCCCCCCACTGTAATCCAAGAGATTGACCTCATCCCTGATTCCTCTCATAAACGCCCACGTGACAACGCCAACACTCCACTCAAGGGGAACGTGACCCGGGGTCAGATCGCTGGGGCTTAACATAACGGAAAGTTGAGCGCTTTCTGGGGGATTTTCTGTGTGTGTGTGTACGATACACTCTGGTTCCATTACACCACAAACCTTCGGTTTTATTGGTGAGATCTCAGTGTTTGATTCACATGGACAGCTCTCTGTTGGTTGTTGAGGACAAACAATGTCTTGATCAGAAGTGTTTTCTCACTTCGGTGCCATTTCTAGTGAAGACCTAGACTCTGTACAGTGTTCTTCATCACGCCGGGTGTCGTGTGGTTCTCCCCTCCGTCCTCCTCGGCTGCTCCTCTGACTCATCATCATTCTATGAAGATAAAAAAAAAAAAAAAAAAGAAACAACCGAACACAAACAAATAACAGGAAAACCTAGTCCATCACCTATAGATTTTGTGCTGTCACTTCCTGGAAAAAGTGACAGTATTTTCAGAGAAAACAGCTCAATGAGGTAATCGGCTCAATTGTAAACTATTAATGTATTTATACATGTATTGCAGCTTCATCTGACATATACCTAAGACTCATAAATCATGATCCCCTCCCCTATGTATGACTACACAACCACTTCCTTCATCTTGCATTTGTTTCCACTGTCATGCTCTGACTGTTCCGCGTCACCCCTTTCCCATCCACCCCTTCCTGCTAACCTCCAGACCTGCTCCGTCTCGCTCTCTCTTACCCCAGGACAACTGTGAGGCCTACGCTCGCTGTCAGACTCAAAGCTGTAACCATGGCGACGACGGGCACCAGCAGGACGGCGGTAGGTTGAAAAGGTGAGTAGTTGTCTCCGTCAGGCAGAGAGGGCAGCGTGATGACGGGCGGGCGAGTCTGGTCAGGCGAAAGGGCGACTGTGAAGGAAGGAAGGGGGATGAAAACAGCAGCGAGAGATTCAAAGTTATTTAGTTTAAAAGTTAATAGTTTTAAAAGCATATTTTAACACAGATATCTTTGTATCAAAGGTCATACAGCAATAAGTAACATGTATGGAAGAATAAGCTTACAAAAGAAAAAGAAAGCCCACACAGGGACATAATAGAGAGAAAAAAACCCACTTAAAGAAATTGACACACTCTACATCCGCCCTCACAGACGCAAACCACAAACACACACACATATATATGTGCAGGAACTAATTATAAGCCTTTAGTTTACCTTTCAAACATACAGTCATTATTTTAAATGAACTGTGTTTCTAATTATACTCGGGACCTCTGGGATCTCCTTTAACAACCCCATGTCCCCGAGGACAACGATTTAAGTATCACTTGTATTACAACACCAAAACCAGAGACGTTTGATCCTCAAGTGTTTCATTTACTGAGTTAACATCATGTTTATTGGGGTGTTTGTGGCAACCGTTTAAAAGTGCTGAATTAACTCAGATGCGGTGTCGCCTTTTGCCCCGTGTGAGTTAAATTATCTGACAGTTTTTTTCTATGATGTCACGTCTCAGGGCGGCACTCTACCAGCGAGTGGGTAAGTGACCCGGTAGAAGACGGTTCCATCGAGGCCCCGCAGAGAGCAGCGATACGTCCCTTGTTCATCCACGCGTAGCTGATTTAGGACCACGGATGAGTCGTCTGTCACCACCAAGGCTTTGAAATCACTCTCGTTGAGCTACACACACACACACACACACACACACACACACACACACACACACACACACACACACACACACACACAGAGGAAGTGATGGTGATCTTGTGGGTGTGAGGCAGTCAGTTTCAAGATTCACGATGACATTGTGCAGCTAAATAAGGGACAGAATCTAACACGTGAGAATCACGGGAAGTATGCAAAGTGGTTTGAAAGTGCTGAGCTATGACTTCAGCTTCCGTTTGAGCGCACGTCTGAGGCGGAGACCTTTTTGGTGCCTGGCATGCCGCGGGCCCAGGAATAGTGGTACTCTGGTGCTCCCAACAGAAGATGATGCCACGGAAGGAAACAGTTCAGCACGGCCTGCCCTCCCTCCTCAGCCTGCACTGGGAGCTCTGGATAAAGAGACGTGAGGAAGAAAAAAAAAGAAGAGAGATGCTTAATTTATTTGCGTCTGGATTACTTGAATAATCTTTTTCATTAGCCGCGCACATAGACGTGTGGCGGTGCCTGGCTTAGGGACATATTTGCACACTCGTGACAGCACGTGATCCGTGTAATCTGAAGAATGGTGCGCTCTCAGTTGACCAGCTCACGAATAACACGCACACAAAGGAGTAAATATACATTTACCACCGCAGTCCTGCTGGCCAGAGGGAGAGGGACAGATGTATATCTTGTAACGGCAGGAGAAGCAATCCATCACTCTACGTTTCAAAAGCCCTGGACACCAAACCACGAACACACACACACACACACACACACACACACACACACACACACACACACACACACACACACACACACACACACACACACACACACACACACACACACACACGTCCTGTAATATATAGCAGGTACACATTGTGCCTCTACGAGGATGCATGCACACAGCAACAGAGGAAGGATCAGACAGAACAGACTTACCACACTTGTTGGGGCACAATCCTGAGGGAAAGAATAAGAAGTGAACTGTAACTAATGCCTCTTTTAAGCGACAGGGACTTACACAAAGTAGCCCGCCTCACACTGTGCAGAGAACTCGCTGTAATTCATGCCAATTACCGTCACGGATAAACGTGTCCAAGTGTTTTTCTAAGATCTTCCTGCCCTTCTCCAGGATCTGAATGGCCTCAAATGTTACAGATCCTGAACAAAAAAAACAAAAGAGCAGGCTTTGCCTTAAACTCTGGAGGGCGTAGAGTTTGTTCTGATATCAATGTCATGTCTAAATGTATTCAGTGATGATGCAAGGGAACACGTTTTGTTTCTCACCAGTCTGCTTGGTTTTCAAGAAGCGGTCCAACTCACTCTGGTACTCAGTTCTGACTCTGTACAGAGTGGTGGGATCTGAGCAGTGGGAAACACACAGCCATGTATAATGGATTTTTACTATTTTATGGTTCTGACATCTCACTAGTAAAGTGGCCTGACAATATTTGGGAAAAAATAGATGCCAATAAGAGGCTGTTTTGTTTTCGTGCCAAACCGGATCTCGAGCTCGAGCTCACCGATGACTCCCTTTCGCTCCCGGCTGGTCTCCTTGTAGGTCACATATGCATGTTCGCAGATCTTTTTCAATTCAATCTGGTTGTACACGGTGGGAGCGGACAGAGTGAATTCCTCGAGCAGGAGCCTGATCTTGCGGTCACACTGCAAACAGGCTTTGGCTGCAGGGACACAGCAGAGCAGGGACACCAGCATCAGTAGCATCTTCCCTCCCCTCCGCTTCCTGCACGAGTCACTTTGGCTCCTGGGATTCTGAAAAAGAGTCGCCAAACATTGTTGCTCTGACTAACATTACTTTTCTTCTTTTTAATGCAAGCCTCATCATCACTCCTACAGCTGCTGCTCTTCCGGGAACTGGTACTTATCATAAGTACTGGTGTTACTCCCATCACTTCTTATTTTTTTTACCATCAGGCCATCATTTACTGTCATCAATTACTGTAAAAATGCTGTTGGGGTTCATGCAAGCCTCATGTAAAAACACACTAGACCACTGCTACACTGTGCTAAAGGATGCATATCGCTCAGTCCCTCGAGCAGCTTTGGGACTCTCTGATCATTGTCTGGTCCATCTTCTCCCGTCCTGCAGGCAGAAACTAAGATCTGCAAAGCCTGTGGTGAAGACTGAGGAAATGGACTAATGAGGCTAAGCTGGAGCTACAGTCCTGCTTTGACTCCACTGATTGGAGTGTCTTTGAGGCTGCTGCTACAGATCTGGATGAGCTCACTGACGCTGTGACATCATACATCAGCTTTTGTGAGGACATGTGTGAGCCGACTAAAACCTTCTGCACATACAACAAACCCTGGTTCACTGAAAACCTCAGGCAGCTTCGTCGGGCTAAAGAGGAAGCCTACAGTGGGGACAGGATTCTGTACAACCAGGCCAGAAACACACTGACGAGGGAGATCAAGGTAGCTAAGAAGAGCTACGCGGAAAAGCTGCTGAACAAGTTTTCAGCAAACGACCCCTCGTCGGTTTGGAGAGGCCTGGAAGTACTCACGAACTACAGGAGACCATCCCCCCCGTCCCCGTCCCCCCCCGTCCCCACACCCCCCACTGAGGACAACCACCCACTGGCTGACGACCTGAATGGCTTCTATTGCAGGTTCGACAAGCCCACTTCCACCCCGCCCAACTGCCCCATCACCAAACAGACACCTTCACCCTCTGCCTCCTTCTCACCTCTCCCAATCAACCCCCCACCGGCACTGAGGATCTGCGAAGAGGATGTGAGTCGGCTCTTCCACAGACAGAAGATCAGGAAGGCTCTGGGCCCAGACGGTGTGTCCCCCTCCTGCCTGAAAGTCTGTGCTGACCAGCTGGCCCCCATCTTCACGCAGATCTTCAACCGATCACTGGAGCTATGTGAAGTCCCCTCCTGCTTCAAGCGCTCCATAATCATCCCGGTTCCCAAGAAATCCTCCATCACAGGATTAAATGACTACAGACACCGTCGCCCTGACGTCTGTGGTCATGAAATCCTTTGAGAGACTGGTGTTGACCCACCTGAAGGACATCACAGGGCCCCTGCTGGACCCCCTGCAGTTTGCCTACCACGCAAACAGGTCGGTGGAGGATGCAGTCAACGACTGCACCTCAGGGGACCCGTCTGTTAAACTCCTGAAGTTCGCAGACGACACAATAGTCATCAGGAACGGTGATGAGTCTGCGTACAGATGGGAGGTTGAACATCTGGTCCTCTGGTGTGGTCAGAACAACCTGGAGCTGAACAAGCTAAAAACTGTGGAGATGACAGTGGACTTCAGGAAGAGCCCCCCAACACTACCTCCCATCACCATTCACAACAGCACTGTTTCTGCGGTGGAGTCCTTCAGGTTTCTGGGAACCACAATCTCCCAGGACCTGAAGTGGGTCATCAACATCAACACCATCCGGAAAAAGGCCCAGCAGAGGTTGTACTTCCTGCGCCAGCTCAGGAAGTACAACCTGCCTCAGGAGCTGCTGATCCTGTTCTACTCCGCCATCATCCAGTCTGTCATCAAACAGGACAGAGGCAGACTACAGCGGATAGTCAGGTCTGCAGAGAGAACTATTGGTTCCAGCCTGCCCTCCATCCTGGACTTGTACACCTCCAGAGTCAGGAAGCGGGCTGGAAAGATCACTGCAGACCCCTCACACAAGCTGTTCCAACTCCTCCCCTCTGGTAGGCGCTACAGAGCACTGTACAGCGCTACAGTCTTTCCACTGGCCGTCATTACATTACATTACATTACATTTCATTTAGCTGACGCTTTTATCCAAAGCGACTTACATGATATACAGTGTACAGTAGACCGTAGACACAGCAACGGTGAGCAATGAGGTTTAAGTGTCTTGCTCAAGGACACAACGACACGGACTGCCGGAGCCGGGGATCGACTTGCTAACCACTGAGCCACAGTCGCCCCCGTCACTCTGATGAACAATTAATCAGACTCCCCCATCTGCACTACTTGCACTAATCAAACTACTTTTTCTTTTTAATGTCTTTTTTTATATTTATCTTGCTTATTGTAAATTGTAAATATGTACAATGAGAGCTATGTGTAACCGGAGTCAAATTCCATGTGAGTGAAAACACACATGGCCAATAAAGCTGATTCTGATGTCTTCTGGGGTAAGGTTACAGTATAGTGTACGGTATAAAGTATACTGTTTTCTGTCAATTTGGTTTTGGTAATTTTATTTAACAGGAATTGATGTTTAGTCCTGAAACTAAAATGTACAGTTGTTATTGATTATTCTGGCATTTATTCTGCAGATCAATCAGGTAATTGAGAAAAGAATGTAATTTGTTCAACTTAATTCATGCTTCTTCTGTTTTGCTTTTAATTTAATTGTCTTTCAAAATGTTTATTGCAATTCACCAAAACACAAATCTAGGTGACATCATCCGAAAACCAGTTCTGTCCGATTAACTGTGAGAAACCGAAACCCATTCAGTTAGATGTCACATAAGACAACTGAGAGATTGGAAGTAATACATAATTTACATTTTGCAAGAAAAAACAATTAATTAAAAAATAGTTAATAGTAAAAAATACAGATTTGTAAGAAAATAAATTGCAGATTATATTATTGTGTATCATCTACTCGATTAACAGGGTTATATTTAACAAGCTCTAACCATGTAACTTAACGTAAGCCTGATATGAACAACAACAATGAAGAGAAATACATTTTGACCAACTGACCTGACTTTGTTCAGCTGAAAGCTAGCCTGGTTTCTTCTTCTACTCCTCTTGACTTACTGCTACTGATATACACATACTTGTGATTACAGTTTTAAGGTTAGCTGCTATAAAACAATGTGTCTGTTTCTGCTTTACTGCGAGTGCTACTAATACTGTCAATGTTGAAAATACTGCTAGTTGCGTTAGCGTTAGCTAGCCAGTTTATCGTTAGCTTCATTCAGGAGTTGGTGCCACAATCACCACAAATGTCGCCATTTAAATAAAGAAAAACATAAATAAGTCTACTAAATAAATTACTCTACTCTTTTCTACTGTCGACACAAAGTTACTCGCCAACAGATATCAAATGAAACAACAATTATGACAATATCCGCATGGAAAGAAGGTAACCAAGGACACACCAGAGTTTAGTTTCCAGTGCTCTCCCTCCTGGCTGTAGCTCGTTGCTGCCACCCAGTGGTGACTGAGAGGACATGACACCGTCACAGGTCAGGGCTGTGTGCTCGGGATGATGAGTCTCGTGCCAGCTGATATTTTTCACCGTCAGCTTCTTCAGGTCATTGAGTAACGTAGCAATACCTATAATGATATTAACGTTACATACAACCGCAACAAGCTACTGGTCTGTTCATCCTTAAAAATCATCAAAGACAAATAGTGAGTAACATAAAAAAGCGAGGTTAAATTACATAGCTATATTCCTAGTATTTATACAAGCCAATGAAAGAATATGTTTAAAATACTGCTCAATACTTTTAATAGTTAACCCATCTTATCTAACGCTCTGCACCGTGTTGCTGAGGTTCGTCTCTTTGTGGAAATAGTTCTGAAGACTACATTTCCCAGAAGCGCATTGGGCGATGAGCGACAGATAAACGGACGAATCGTTCGTCGCTGGCCGATAATCGTGGGCGTTCAAACCGCTCAGCGGCTGCGCAGTGGACTACTGCGCGCACAGCTGTACACATTGACCCGCGAGAGTCCGATGCGAAGGTAAGATAACTCTGTTTTACGACCACAGCGCAAACGACGACAGTTTTAATGTATTCTCAAACTCATGTATGCGCTATTGACATGGTCAACATAGCTTTTCACTTCGAACAGGACCGTCTCCCAGCCCAGTTCCTGGGAACCGGTACAGCCGGTTACTGTATGTCCCGATCGGTCCCAAAGCAGCCAGTCAATAGTTCATGTCGACGCGTGCGTGTGGGTTATCGATCGGGCTGTGACACGTCGGAAACACTCTATCGGTTAATTTAATATCCCCTCGGCTCTCTCGTGCTCTCGGGGTCTCTGTGCGCGGCCGCCACTTCAGCAAAGTCAGACGACAGCGTCTAGTGTAGACGCTGTGTAATAGTTCAGGCATTACGCTTCCAAACTAATGTGAACACCTCCAACGTGCAGTGACTGTGGAGGAAGCCCGTTTTACCGCCAGAGCGCAGCTTATCGCGCTGCACTGACCAGAATAGACAGCGTTACTGCTGTGTATCAAAACAGTTAGCACGTTGAATATATTTGTTTCCCCCATAAGCAGCAAAAATAATGAGGCTATTGTCCTAAACGGCGCCAACCAGAATGGCTTTTTGTTCACGCATAATACGACATTGTGTGTATGCAGCAATGGTTGTAAAACCACTTAATAATGGTGGTGTCCTCACAAGGCAGTTGGTGCTGCTCCTTCAGAAGGAGGTGAGGGATTGCGCAAGATGTCTTTAAAGAGGAAAAAGAGTCACGCAGCAGTGAAGTCAACCCAGTTCTGTTTTTGTGTGCCACCAAACCCTTCATGAGAATACAATGAGAACGTTGAGCTGGAGCGTGATGATTACCTGTCGGGAGGTTAAATATGGTTCTGTTGTGGCTGGTTGCCCGTGTTCTGTCTGAAAACTCTAGGCTTGCTGCAGTGCCGTTATTTGAGGGCTTCTGGCCTTAAATGTTATTTACTCATGCCGAGGTGCACCTGCGAGGTGAACGTAATTGAACCCGCGCTGACACGGCGTCTGTGCTTTCTCTGATCATAGCCTGTGTTTTCATGGTGTCATTGGTTCTGTTACCTCTGGTGCCGATGTGTGGCGACAGAGCACATCTACCCACCATTTACCAGATTAAAGCTTCCGTGCTCTCGCTGCAGGACGCCAAACAGCAAGTGCACACAGACCCAGTACACAACATACTTTTGTTGGAGAGACAATGCTATTTTAGAACTACAGTTCCTTGAGAGTGTCGGGGGTAATAACTAGAACTGGATTGTAAAACAAACCCACTGATGAGCGTTTTATAAGACAACATTACTGGATTTGTATGTCCCAAACCGAATACTTCAAACTTTTCTCGTCTGGACGATTTTATATCCACAATGCCGTCATGAATTCTCCCATCATATCTGATGTTAAGGATGATTAGTGTTTGACGTGATGATATTTAATGGTGGCTTATTTCTCTCGCCCTGGCGACACTCAATTCCAACTGAATGATGATCCTTGTCTTGCAGATTTGGACAAAACAACCCCCATTAAGAAATGGAGATTCTGCTGAAAGTCAGCGGGTGAAGAAGACATCTTCTGTTTTCAATGACACTGACGGCGAGTGAAAGCTGAAGCTGTCCACTCGTCCCACTCGTCCTTTGAATCTGCATCCCTACGCGCCTCACTCTGCCCGGAGGTCTTCAGGATGTATCAGATCGTCCCCGTGGCTCCCGGGGAGCATCAGGCGGCCGGTGGAGCTGGTGGCTCTCCACTGAAGAAGAAACTGGCTCGCGAAGGCCGGCCCATGGTGTTGGCGGGCATGTTGGGCTGTGTGCTGGTGCTGGCTGCTGTGGTTTCCTGGTGCTACTACTCGGCGTCCCTCCGCCAAGCGCAGCTGCTGAAGGCTGAGCTGCTGGACCTCGACAAAGACGGTTTTGTTATTCATAACCAGGCGGGGGTTGTCATCTTCAGTATGACCTTCAGGTGGGTTTGCTGTCGGGATGGTCTTTCATCTTAGATCAATCGGTTTATTATTGTTTTGATTCATCTTTTTGTCTATAAAATGTCAAAAAACAAATGATGACGAATTGCAATCACCATTTTCAGTCATCAAAGTGACATGGATTCAAATTCTTCAGTCGAACATATATTCAATTCACAATAAAATAAATATTTTTATTTTTAAGAAGCTTGTACCAGAGCATATTTGGCATTTTCTGCTTGGAAAGTGACTCAAATATTTAATCAATTATTAAAATATTTAAAACATGGCCTACAAAATATTTATAATTAAATAATAACAAGAACTCATCTTTTTTGGACCTCAGCACAGTTCCACTTTGCATGCTGAGCCGTACTGAAACACTGCCTCTCTGTGGATGTATAATGGACAGACACATTTAGCCCTGTCCTTTATCAGCAGGACTCTCATCGACAGCACGATCTTTGCTTTTGTAGAGAACTAGAGCAATGGACTGGAGCACACCTTCTGTATTATGATTTCATTTTCTCCTCTGTCGTGGTACTGTTGCAGTGCAATAATCATGATATGCTCGTAATGCTTAGTTTGTGCTGTGCCTGACCACTTCATTTATATTTTCTTGACCCTCCCAGGTCTGGTACTCTGGATCTGGACTCCTGCTCAAAGGAGCAAAACATTCTGAGCTGCACCCGGTCCAATTCTGGCAAACTCAACTTCTTCATCCAGACGGTTCGACTGAAGGACACAGTGATGTGCTACCGCGTCCGCTGGGAGGAGCTGCAAAGCAAGAGCTCGGTGGAGCACGCCATGGCCTACAACGACTCTCATTGGTACGGAGGAGCGGAGACAGCCACCCAGTACTGGCCTATCAGGATGCAGGGCGAGGAGGAGCCGCAGCCGTTCATCACCAGCGACGTCTACTCCAATCGGAAAGCCTTCGGGGGGATCCTGGAGCGCTATTGGCTGTCCTCGAATGCGACTGCCATCAAGATTAATGACTCAGTGCCATTTCATTTGGGCTGGTCGGAGAAGGACAGGACACTCAGGTTCCAGGCCCGATACCAGGACTCTCCCTTCAGACCACCAGAGGGTCAGCCGGCCTTACCTGAACTCAGCTATAGAGTGTGTGTGGGGGCGGATGTTACCTCGATTCACAAATACATGGTGAGTATAGACGTACTTTGTGACTTTGTTTTGATGGAAAGAGCAACAAATGCTACAATGGCGTGTATTATATGTTTAGGTGCAGTGTAGTTACATTTTTAAGTTTCAATTGTTTATACGAACCAAATAACTGCACAACTCTTAAACTCATGCGTTGGTTCTCTGCCAGGCAAAGTGTTGTGCACTTAAAAGATTGAGGCCAAAGATACAGCGTAATGTAGTGTAACAGGGTTTTAACTTAAGAGCAAAGTTGGAGGGAAGATGACAGGAAATGCCTGCGCGAAGTTTCAGTCTTGGCTGGATGTTGTGATTTCATAATGTATTCCTAACCGGCCTAAAGGCAGAAAATTAATCCAGAACGGTTCTGTCAGTTATTTAAGTAATTTATTCCATTGTGAAAACTATACCCATGAAAATGTAACCTTGCCCGATAAAGAAAAAAAGACTAGTATTATCAATGATTTGAATCTGATTAGTTTTGATTCCACACCACTGCCGACGTCTCTGTAATAGTTTGGTATTTTGGGAAATATGCTCAATTGATTTCTTGCCAAGACTGAGATGAGAAGATCTAGATCACACTCATATCTCTGCGTTATATGGCCGCCTAGCTTAGCACGACCACTGAAAGCAAAGGGAAACAACTAGCCTGGCTCTGTTGTTATATCTCCTTTTTCTTGGCTGGGAGTATATTAACTACCTCCAGACCCTCCCCGCCCCCCTTATTTCCAGTCATTATGCTAAGCTAAGCTAACTGTCTGCCCCGTAGCTTAATATTTAACGGACACATACGAGAGTCGTTCCTGCCTTATCGTCTCACTCTTGGCTAGAAGGCGAATAAGATTAACGAACCTTTTCACTGTGAATTCTTGGTTGATGCGCATCCCCCCGGTAGTAAATCTCTGTTCTAAATGCATGTGTTGTGCTCAGGTGCGTCGGTATTTCCCAAAGCCCATCAAGGTGCCGTCTCCCGAAGTCTTCAAACAGCCACTTTGGTCCACGTGGGCTCTCCACAAGACGGCGGTGACTCAAGAGAAACTGCTGCGCTACGCCTCCGACATCACCAAGTACGGCTTCACGTGCTCCCACCTGGAGCTGGACGACCGCTACACCGCAGACTACGGAGAGTTTGACTTTGACCCGCAGAAGTTCCCCAACGCTAGCGGCATGTTCGACAAGCTCCGAGAGGACGGGTTCCATGTGTCGCTTTGGACGCACCCTTTCATCAACTACGACTCCATTAATTTCGGCGTCGCTGTGGAGAAGGGACTGTTCGTTCGGGAGCCGAGCGGCGAGCTGCCCGCCCTGGTGCGCTGGTGGAACGGCATTGGGGGGATCCTGGACTTCACCAACCCGGAAGCCCGCGAGTGGTACTCCTCGCACCTATGGATGATCAAAACCCGCTACGATGTGACGTCCTTCAAGTTCGACGCGGGAGAGACGAGCTACCTCCCACGCCAGTTCAGCACCTTGGTCCCACTGTCGGACCCCTCCACCTTCACCCGCCGCTACACGGAGATGGCCATCCCGTTCAGTGAGCGCGCGGAGCTCAGGGTGGGGTACCACAGTCAGGACATCTCCTGCTTCTTCAGAATCATTGACCGAGACTCTGTGTGGGGTTATGAGCTCGGCCTCAAGTCCATCATCCCGACTGTTCTCACCATCAGCATTCTGGGCTACCAGTTTGTCTTACCTGATATGATAGGAGGGAATGCATACCCCAACCGCACCGCAGGTAGGGTACTCCAGACCATATGGCCGCAGAGAGCATTAGAGTTGGCCCTCTCAAAGACACATGCTGATGTGGTTTTGGTCTACAGTCTGACATCTGCTTTGTGTGTTCAGCTGGTTTAGATGGCAAGAACGTTCTGCCGGACAGAGAGCTGTACATCCGATGGTTGGAGCTGTCTGCTTTCATGCCTGCCATGCAGTTTTCCATTCCACCGTGGGCCTACGACAGTAAGGTGAGCAAAGTGATCCATTTCATCCTCGCTGAACGGCAGACGGTGCCTTCACACTGCTTAATCCGCGGTTCGTGGAACCACGGTTACATCCGTAACTCTCGTTGCAATTGTAGCAATGTAAGTGTTTTGTGCCCTGTTCTGTTATTTCCTGTTCATGAATGTGGTAATGGGGGGGGAAGAATTAATATGAATGTAAATACATGGAGACGACTAATAATAATTGATATTACTTGTATGTACTTGTATAGACTTCATTGCCCCCATTCCTTGAACACTTCTGAGATGCATTTGCCTAGAACGCTTTGATACTAAAAATCCTATTCAAAGTGTCCAGATGAGCCATCAGATGACGTGCTCCTCTGTGGCACTAACACTGTACCATTTATTTTTTTTTTAACATTAATCCAGGTGGTGGAGATAGCGCAGAAGTTCACAGGGCTCCACGAGACACTGGTGGCCCCGAGGGTTCTCGAACTGGCAGGCAAGGTACTTGACACCGGGGACCCGATCATCCGGCCCCTCTGGTGGATCGCCAACAACGACGAGGCAGCGTACAAGATCGACTCCCAGTTCCTGATCGGCGACGACCTGATGGTGGCGCCGGTGTTGGAGCCGGGGAAGCAGGAAAGGGACATCTACCTGCCTGCAGGGAGCTGGCGAAGCTACAAGGGGGAACATTTTGACAAGGGGCCCATGTACCTCACCGACTACCCTGTGGACCTGGACGAGATCGCTTACTTCACGTGGGTCCACTGAAGGCATTAACGGCACATAACCTTTACTCGGGCGCACACACGCATACACACATGCATACTGTCTGTACAGTCTAGTTAGCACACGCACAGGCCAAGAAATAGCAGGAGAAGTTTGTTTTTCAAAGGGAAATGACCACTTAAAGGGATCTGCTGCCACAGCAGAGTGTGATTTTTATTTTTTAAATGTTTTGGTAAAGATGAACCTCACGTCTCCTCTGACCTGCTCTCACTTTAGACTTCTGCCGATTACCGTCCACCAAAAGAATTAGAAGGAAAACCTTGTGTTCCCTTCTGATTCTCTCGCTCCATCCTGAAGCCAATCCTCATCCTCATGTGCCTTCCACAGCCAATAGTTAGACCGATCTCCGATTGTAGCGTCACCGCAGTCTTCCACCTTAAGGACATCTGGAGTGCTCCAAGGCCCACAGCTCCAGTGGTTTTGGTTTTTAAGGCTGATAAAGGGGTAAATGAAATACCTGTGCAATTAAGTGTTTCTGTGCCATTTTCTATGTGGGCTGACTGGGTTGGGCACTGAACCGGCAAAACATTTGCACAGATGCACGCCTAACCGTACGTCACTATGGCAACTGCTGTATGGTGGAGAACACCCCTAACTACCTATGGTTGAAGTTAACATGCATTCATTAGCATTGCACTGAAGGCAGCGTGTGTTTCACTTGGTCTCTTTATATTTATGAACGTTTGATTTGAACGATAGTTTTTGAGTGTACACGTAGTAAATTGCCGTGACTCTGGATGTACTTTGGGTACTACTGCGAATATTTATACGTCTACATTCCTGTCACTGGTCGTGCCAAGCTGCCGTTTCAGTGCCAACATGTACTTCTCCATTCATTTCCGTCTTCCATCCGCTCAGGGGAAATTTGAAAATACAAATAAGTTTGAATACATTTTTGGGCTCCACGGCACGAAATAGATATATTACACCGATGCTACTGGTTTGCCTTGTTAAACGGGTATTGTTCTCAAAGATGCCATGTTATAACATCCTGTTTCTGCCATGTGACTTAATTTGCCTTATCAGCTGAACTAAGCTATGCTTTCCTGAAACGCACAGTGATGTATGCTTGATGCTTTGCACCTTTGACGTTTCTCAACATTGCAAAGTAATCTGAATGTCTGTTTGCTCTTACACAATGATTTCTGGCGTGGAAGTAAAAACGCACTACTGGTTAAGTCATCGAAATGCTTTGCTTGAAAATAATAATACAATATGAGCTGGTGTGTTGTTTTCTTGCATTCGTGATCCTAAACCACCAGATGGCGCCAGCATCACAAATGTTCCAATCTTCAATGCAGTGGCTTTGACTTGTAAAGTAGTATGCAACCTTTCTTAAATGATAACTGCAGGCGTTTCATTATTTTATGCGTTTGTGGCAGACATGTAGAGGAACTAGATGAATTACTGTGACATAGAAGTGTTGGATGTATTTCAAGGGATTAATTTAAAACACTGGGAAAAAAGAAATTGGAATTTGGTGAAAATCCAGGGCAGGCAAAGGCCAGATAAGTGATATTCATAGAAAGTCGGAGGGAGCTCATCTTAATACTCATCTGTTTGTCCACCACTGAATGACGGACCTGATCTCCTCTGTCACGCTTCTGTGAGCCACTAGTTAGATTTCACTCGCTACTCTCCTCCCTCCCCTCCCTCTCTCTCTGTCTTTTATCAGTCGCAGTAGGTCCATTTCACCACTTGAAGATGATCAAAGTTGGGCAGATAGGTCTGAAATTACGCCATGTGGCGCAGGAAGAGAGATGGAGCCTTATTACCTCTCAAGTTGAAAAATTTAATATGAAGCTCAACATTTCTCTCAAGGCGGGGGATGCCTCTTATCCTTCATTTGTTGGCTGAAGAGCGTTGATAATAGCTCAGGGCCCAGAGCTATCCTATTAGTTCACTTTACTGAGACGTCTCCTTACTTCCGCTTAATATAATAACCCCACTTAATTCTTCGTACAGCTGTGTATTTCCACTGTGAAACAATAGAGTTTCGAAATTCTAAAGGGAAGCAGCCTTATTATACTTCCTTTATTGGGAACTCACAATTAAACCAAAAGGGATGTAAAAAGCTTGACATTCACATTTTTAACCATTCTAAATTTCCAATGAGTTGAAAATGTGAATATCCCCAAAGTAAGACTCTTTCACATGACAACAACAATATTACCCATTCTACACACATTTGTCTTTGTATAATAAACTAAACAAAGATATTTGACCATGTGCTCTCCACTTTTACCTAATCTGATGGTCTTCAGTTTATTCATGCATCTTCCTCTTTTGTCCACCTCGTAAAAGTAAGTGTAGCCTCATTCTGTCTTAGATGATAGAATATTTATGCAGGATTAGGAACGTGAAGAAACTATTTATTTGACAGCTGTACTTATGCATTTCTTTTGGTGATACGCCTAAAAAGTAACCACTTGACTCAAAGCAGGAAGTGCTGAATCTCAAGGTGTGCTGATCTGCCTCAGTAATCCTCAGGATCAGCATCTAACTGTGTCATGTATTAATGATTAATTTTTCACATGATTCATAACAAAGCTTTTTGTTTTGCTGTAGCCTACATATTGATGTGAAATGCAAAACAATTAAACCATTCCATATATTGTGTTTTTATTGTTAATAGTGTGGACATTTGACCAATTTGATTAAAGATTTCCATTCCTACTTTCCTGATGTGGAGGATGCACAGCTGGATTGGGCGAGAAACCCATTTCTCTGTGTGTGTGAAGCAGGAGCACCCTGACCTGGGACAGAAAGCTTTGGAGAAGCTACCCTTTGCCTCCACATATTTATGTGAGGCCTCCTTCTCTGCAATGACTGTGATCAAAACAAAGCAAATAAACAGACTGTGCCAGGAGAAGAGCTTGATCACAGCAGTGGCCTCTCTGTCACCAAGACTGACAAAGATCCTCAGAGAAGCACAAGTGTCTCACTAAAATGTAAATACAAAAGCATTAAGTTCAATGCAATATTCATTGTTGACAATTGAATAAATCCGACACTGATGCCACAGCGCTGTGTATTACTACTTAGTTTTAACCAAAAATGATTTGCGCTGGTTAGGGGGTACTTGGCTGAAAAAATATTTCACAGGGGGTACATCACTGAAAAAAGGTTAAGAACCAGTGCTCCAGGAGACCCTTACAGTGGGGGAAATCATAATAAAGTGCCCTCTGGGGTGCCCTTATGGTAGAGAAAACCGTATAAAGTACTCGCTAGGTATACCCTTCCAGTGGATAAAATTAAATGAAATGCAATAATCGTTCCGCCTACGTGCTTGAAAACGTTCGGCACCTGAATCCAGCCTGAGTCTGCCACTGGCCTGGACATAAGAAGCTTCATTACACTTATTATATTCAGTGCATTTTATTGCATTTCCTCTATGCTGCCCTCAGTATATGTGCTGTGATACACCTTGGCAGTTAGACAAACTCCTTCCTGACATCACGACTCTGAAGACAGTTGTCCGTTGTCCACAGGTTTAATGACGTAAGAAAGAGTAAAACTAAACACACAAAAGGCATAATAAATACAAATAAAATGCTTTGTCTTTATGCTTACACATACACACACAATGTAAATATACTGATTCTTCAATGAAATAAATTGCTCTGTTTTTAACCACTCATTTTTATGCATAAAACTTCTCAAAACTAAACATTGTCACAAAAATAATCATCTGCGATCATAAGTAACAATAAACAAATCAATACATACCAACGATGCCATCAAAAGGCATAAGATGCAGGCAGACTCAACTAGACTGAAAACTACCGAAAACAGCGGCTCTGGGCCATGCTCTTCCTTCACTTCCCGATTATAAGTCACCTGACAAGTTACAAGATATTTCCTTTTTTCCAAAATAAAACGTATAACACACTGATTTAACAATTGCAACAAAACATCCTCTATATTATTATTTGTTTGCATTGTGCCTATCTTCACTATAATGTCTATATATGTTCACAGTATTTTAGAAGAGAAGAGGTAATTTAAATGTATTTAAAAAATAGAGACAGAATTCAGAGGACTTCTGCCTCCTTTGATCAACATCAGAATCAGAATCAGAATCAGAACCATTTATTGCCATATATGTTTACACATACAAGGAATTTGTCCTGGCGGGAAGGTGCATACATTTAACATTTAACAATACACATTTAACAGTTGACGCAGTGCAATAAATGAGGATGACTGAATGGATATTTACAAATGAAAACAGTAGCATATAAGAATATCAAAAATAAGGTAATCAAAAATAAGGTAAAGTGCATGGAATGTGCTTGACTTCTTTTTTATGAAAGTGGCAAGTGTAATGTTGAAGTGTCGAGTGTATTTAAGTATAAGGGTGACAGAGTCATTAGAGTCAGTGGGGGACCCGGGCTCTGTTGATGAGCCCGACTGCAGACGGGAAGAAACTGTTTTTGTGGCGTGAGGTCTTGGTCCTGATGGACCGCAGCCTCCTGCCAGAGGGGAGGGACACCAACAGTTTGTGTCCAGGGTGAGAGGGATCAGCTACAATCTTCCTCGCCCGCTTCAGAGTCCTTGAAGCAAACAAGTCCTGGAGGGACGGCAGATTGCAGCCAATCACCCTCTCAGCTGAGCGAATGATGCGTTGCAGCCTGGCCTTGTCCTTGGCAGTGGCTGCAGCGTACCAGACGGTGATGGAGGAACAGAGGATGGACTCGATGATGGCAGTGTAGAAGTGCACCATCATTGTCTTTGGCAAGTTGAATTTCCTCAGCTGCCTCAGGAAGAACATACTCTGCTGCGCCTTTTTGGAGAGGGAGCTGATGTTGAGCTCCCACTTGAGGTCCTGGGTAATGATGGAGCCCAGGAAGCGGAAGGACTCCACAGCTTTGACGGGGGAGTCACACAGGGTGAGAGGGGCTGGTGGGGCATTTTGTGTCAACAGAGGTTAATATAGGAAGAATATCGCATTATTTCTTTGCCATAAAAACTTCCAACCCTTTTTGCTCATTTGATTGAAATGAAAGCAGGATTTTAAAGTGGTGTTTGGATTAATTTGCCTTATCAGCTGAACTATGCTGTCTTTTTAGCTCAGTGAACTGTAGAGTGATGAAACGTATCATGAAATACTGAATGCTTATTGCTTTGCAGCTTTATTTGTTTAAGCACTGACATAATCTTCCATCTGAATATGTGTCTGTCTGCTCTTGCAGAAGGATTTCTGGAATGAAAGTAGAGCACACCACTAGTTAAGTCATCTAAATACCTTGCTTGACCTTCTCAGCACCAATGATACGAGCACACTCAAGGCATTGTTTGCAAATACTTTTATTCTGTCCTGCACACGCCACTCCACTCCCCCTCGGCAGTTGAGCCTAACCACACCCCTGTTACCACAAATATTTACAGAATTGTAAAGGGATAATATTATATTTCATGTTATTCTGCTGTATTTGTTGCTGTGTACAAAATATATTTGAGTTTCTCCTTTTGCATACTATACAAATCATATTTGACCTGCAAATTAAACGGCAACATTTCCAAAGCGATACATTGAAATGAAGTTAACCATTTATTTGACAGATTCATGCAGCTTGATATCTGACACAGAGCACACCAAACATTCTACATTTTATTTCTACCTTAAGTGAGATAGTTTGTTAACATTTGAATTGTCTGCACTTTGGTGATACTTGTAAAAGGTAATTTGACTCAAAGCAGGAAGTGCTGAATCTCAAGGTGTGCTGATCTGCGTCCTTAATCTTCAGGATCAAAATCTAACCAAGTTATGTATTCACTTGCCCACAACGGTTCATGGTTTATGTCCTATTTTAGCTCTCATTTTGTAATACTATGCATATTATGATTCCCAACAAAGCTATTTGTGTTGCTGTACTCTACATAGTGATGTGAAATGCAGAAGAATGAAACAATTCAATGGTCGATCATGTTGTGTTTTTATTGCAGTCACCTTTACATATTGAGACTGTTTACTCTTCTTGAGTTGTACAAATTGGGTATGAATGAAGACGAATATTGTTAAGCTGTAGCTGCTACAGTGGCTCACATAAAGAGAGTGATGATGGCTGAGGATGCCAGCAGGAGGAGGACACTGGAACCAGTGGGTATGGCGCTGTTACACAGGTCCGTGGAACAGCACGTTATGGGGCCAACACATAATGCATTGGCCATGCAGGACTTGGTGGTTACACCTGATGGAAAGAAAATCAGTTTCAACAACAATGAAAGCCAATAGGCGTTGAGCACAGCAACATATCGGCTCAGATAATCTATTTGAAATGCTTGTTTTCTGGAAGAACCACTCACCGATCACTGTGACTGTGGCACAACGGTCAAAGGATGCGGAACAATTTACTTGGGTAGCGCAGGTATTGCCTACACATGAGTAGCATCTGAGTCCACATGCTGTACAGAAATACAGAATATTATTCTTACTGGAAACAATTCCAGCAGGAAAACGAGCAAAGACAATTGTGAGGAAATGCCAACTATGAAATGTGATATCCTAAATGACAAAAAAAAAGGAATAAAAGAACCACAACGACAAAAAAACAAACAGATTCTATTACAAGCTGAGGCACATGACTGATAACCTGTTCTTACCTGCAGACACAGTCACAAACAGGATCAGAGCTCCATAAAAATGCATCATGAACGGACTGATGAAACTGATGTTAATCAAATGCGTACTGGAGCAGAATGGGGAGCTCTTTATAGTCCACCCCACCCACCAGTATCAATTTCCTTTCTTTAGAAAGTCTCCTCCCATCCTCCTGAGCAAATTAGATGAAACAGCTATATATATATGAAACAGCTATATATATATATATATATATATATATATATATATACCTTTTATATACCTTTTAACTACTTTATGTACTGTTGATAGTCCTTTTAAGAAACTAGCAGTCCACAGTACTTGAGTAAATGTACTTAGTCACTTTCCAACACTGCCAGAAAGACATCTGGTTGAGTGGTTCTGTTATAAATTATGCATTTGGGTTAGAAATTGCATTCGTCTGATTCATTAGTCTACTAATCGTTACTTTAAAGAGGATGTCCTCTTATGAACACCTGTTTAGGCCTTTAAATTCTACGTTTAATGCAGTCTGCAGCATGAGGCAGGTTGTGGTGTCACTCAACCATGTCCCCTCTGATTCTGCCAGACGTAATTTCAAGAATCAAGTTTCAAGCTCGTTCATTGTGATAGCCACAACAATTACAAAGAAGCAGCCATTGGCAACGGAAATCTTTGCTCTTAAGGTGCCAGCAACCACGCTAGTTCAATATGTAGAAGAAACCCAAGCAAGTAAAACCAAAACGAGAATGTAAGCCATGAAATAGTACTAAGGATAAGTTTGTCTTTTCTGATTCAGGTAAAGTGAAGTTTTATCTTCAACTCTAAAAAGGAAGATGGGATACAGGAGGCCAAAAGTTCCCTTCACAGCAAGTCACATTGTCACATGCTGAGCTGGTTTGGCAGCGCTTGGTAACCATGTTATATCCTACCAGAAACGTTTAGAAAACTGTTGGAAACCGGTTTACTAAAACACATCAAGCCTTGTACAATAGAAACTTCAATGTGAGAAATACAACATTTGGTGGTTTACTGTCACATGTGGTACAAGCCAAGATTCTAAAGCTCATTACTCTACAAATGTTCACTGAACAAACCATTGGTATTGACATTTTCTTTCCTCTTTTTTCATATTTAAAGCCCTCTGAGGCAAAATTGTAATTTGTGAATTTGGGCTAAACAAAATAAAGTGAATTTAATATTTGGTTTTCATGTTGCAAGAAGACACTCATCTCAACGGTTTTTGCTAAAGCATGCATACTCTGCAACTACAGAACATTTGTGAGTCGCAGGAAATGTAAATATGAGGTTTAGTGGTCTCCACTAGCCACTTGTAAGCAAACGCCTCTTCTAAGACGCTTAAAAGCTTAAAAATTCAGAGGTATATTTAATGAAATATTTTTTATTGTAGAATGTTAACCACCCTTCCTGCACTGCTCTCTTTGTTCTTGTTCGCTGTGCATTCTGAAATACACAATGTTCTTGCTATTTCTGGATGGTGATGGGGACAGTGTGTCGCAGGACCTTATACAAAGGATGAAAATCTACAACATTCGGACACGTCAGGAGGTCCTGACAACATTGGTATTGTGGGAAGAGGGCCTGAAAGTTCTGACTGGTGTAATGTGAATTTTATGTTCTTAGTTCTAGTCTCTCTTTCTAGCCGGTGAGATGGCCTTCAAACCTCTGTATGCAAATCATCCTCCCTCCTGTAGTTTTCCCTGTACCTTCATGCTCACATTTAATGCACTGTGTTTATTGCACTGTGTTTATTGTTAAATATTTATTGTTTAATGTTTAATGTTTATTGTTAAATGTTAAATGCTACACACCTTCCACCTGGACAAATTCCTTGTATGTGGAAACTGTGAGGATCGGTGGCATCTGCGGGTTTAGTTTCCTCCCCCTCCCTGCTTCTCTCCCATTCTTTCTCTTTTTCTCTCTCTCTCCCTGTCAATCAGGTTGATGCCAGACAGCTGGTTGGAGTGCGCGCCGACGCTCGCAGCTGCAGCCCATCAGCATCAAGCGGCGCTTAAAGATCAGCCTCCAGCTAGAGCTCGGTGTCGAGAGATTGCCACGCATGTCCTTGTACAAGCCATCACGACCGACCGACCGACCGACCGACCGACCGACCGACCGACCGACCGACCGACCGACCGACCGACCGACCGACCGACCGACCGACCGACCGACCGACCGACCGACCGACCGACGTATCCCTGTGTGGGATTGTTACGAGCCACGAGCTACAAGTCACGAGCCACGAGTTCCACGCCACGCCGCCCAGCCCCGCAGCGAAGAAGCTCTGAACTTCTGTCACCTGCGTTGCTACCAGACAACAATAAAGCCGTTTGTTTGTTGCCATCTAACCTCTCTGTCATCTCCTGTTTTGCGTTTGGGTCCAGACCGCCGGTTCTCACAGCTGAGCCTAACAGAAACGTTTGTGATTCTGATTCTGAAGTAATTATTTACTTGAGTGGACTCATAGTGGCAGACTAGCGACTCTGTGTAACGATGCCTCTTCTCTGAGTATATGTAGCTAACTCCAGGCCATAAAAAACAAAACTTATGGCCTGGATTTAGCTCCATACCCTATTTAGTGTCGGCTGCAACACAGTTGCATTTTTAGTCAAAACTGGGTCGTGCAGACTCATCACCGGATAGGGTAAAAAATCACATTACACTGGTCTGGGTAACTTTCCAGGGACTTGTTCCATGCTTGTTGGATGTCCATATTCAATAACTCCTTCTCGAGCTAGACAGCCTCAGGATAAGCTAGCGTAAGAAAAGGGACCTCATGTGTCAATAAGACCAGTATGCCAGTATGCTGTATACTGTATACCATATGTACTTTGACAGCATGAGGCAGGTTGTGGTGTCACTCAACCATGTCCCCTCTGATTCTGCCAGACGTAATTTCAAGAATCAAGTTTCAAGCTCGTTCATTGTGATAGCCACAACAATTACAAAGAAGCAGCCATTGGCAACGGAAATCTTTGCTCTTAAGGTGCCAGCAACCACGCTAGTTCAATATGTAGAAGAAACCCAAGCAAGTAAAACCAAAACGAGAATGTAAGCCATGAAATAGTACTAAGGATAAGTTTGTCTTTTCTGATTCAGGTAAAGTGAAGTTTTATCTTCAACTCTAAAAAGGAAGATGGGATACAGGAGGCCAAAAGTTCCCTTCACAGCAAGTCACATTGTCACATGCTGAGCTGGTTTGGCAGCGCTTGGTAACCATGTTATATCCTACCAGAAACGTTTAGAAAACTGTTGGAAACCGGTTTACTAAAACACATCAAGCCTTGTACAATAGAAACTTCAATGTGAGAAATACAACATTTGGTGGTTTACTGTCACATGTGGTACAAGCCAAGATTCTAAAGCTCATTACTCTACAAATGTTCACTGAACAAACCATTGGTATTGACATATGTTTTCTCGTTTTCATATGTAAAGCCCTCTGAGGCAAAATTGTAATTTGTGATTTTGGCCTATACAAAATAAAGTGAATTTAATATTTGGTTTTCATGTTGCAAGACACTCATCTCAACGGTTTTTGCTAAAGCATGCATACTCTGCAACTACAGAACATTTGTGAGTCGCAGGAAATGTATATATGAGGTTTAGTGGTATGCAAATCATCCTCCATCCTGTAGTTTTCCCTGTACCTTCATGCTCCCATTTAATGCACTCTGTTTATTGCACTGTGTTTAATGTTACATCTTTATTGTTTAATGTTTAATGTTTATTGTTAAATGTTAAATGCTACACACCTTCCACCAGGACAAATTCCTTGTATGTGGAAACGTTTGTGATTCTGATTCTGAAGTAATTATTTACTTGAGTGGACTCATAGTGGCAGACTAGCGACTCTGTGTAACGATGCCTCTTCTCTGAGTATATGTAGCTAACTCCAGGCCATAAAAAACAAAACTTATGGCCTGGATTTATCTCCATACCCTATTTAGTGTCGGCTGCAACACAGTTGCAATTTTAGCCAAAACTGGGTAGTGCAGACTCATCACCGGATAGGGTAAAAAATCACATTACACTGGTCTGGGTAACTTTCCAGGGACTTGTTCCATGCTTGTTGGATGTCCATATTCAATAACTCCTTCTCGAGCTAGACAGCCTCAGGATAAGCTAGCGTAAGAAAAGGGACATCATGCGTCAATAAGACCAGTATGCTGTATACTGTATACCATATGTACATAAATATTGTCTTTTTTATTATACCCCCTCTCACTACTTTATTGTTGTATTTTGGCATTTTGCACTTAAAAAATGTTGAATGAACATGTTTGAAACTGAAACAAGTGTCTACCCGCTGGATTTGTCCGGCACCAAAATTAGGTAGATTAAACATTAAAAAATGACGGTAACAAAATGTCAATCAATATTATTGATAAATGTTAACGATAAAAGTATTATATATACATATATATATGTTAGGCACAGATTATTAAGATTAGCATTCGAAATTAGTTGAATAAAGCAAAAATGCCCAATAATTTTAGTCACAGTAATTAATTTTATTAAGTTATTCCAAGTAATTTCTATCCAGATATTTAGTAGGTTTTATCAATTTCACCCCAATTGTCAATATAAATTCATTACACCCAGATATACAGTAAATACAAATAAAATTTCCCCAGATAATTAGTAAATATAAATCAATTTAAACCAAATATTCAGCAAATGTAAATCAATTTTGATTGAGAAATTGACTTGGATTTACTTATTATTTTTGTTAAATGTTAGTGATTTATGCAATAGTTTGGAATCAAATTTGTAAAATCTATTAAATGATATTACATGTCACATTGTTAGTAAACATTTGTTAAGTGACCATTGGTCACATTCATTAGATGGCTTGATAGATAGATACTTTATTAATCCCGCAAGGGGACATTGTTTAGGGCGTTAGAGTGAAGGAACAAATTGAGCAAACACGACACTGTATATACTGTATGTATATATATTAATCAATACAGTTGAGCCAAACGTTACAGTGCGTGGTGTTTTGACAAAAGGTTAAAATAAAACGAATGGGTTAGAACTGCAATCTGAGTGTAAGTAAAGCTGATTTTACAGCTCAACTTCTGCTGACGCTAAATGAAATGTACAGTAGACCGTAGACACAGCAACGATGAGCAATTAGGGTTAAGTGTCTTGCTCAAGGACACAACAACATGGACTACCGGAGGCTTGGATCTTCATCTTCTTCCATAAAATGTGACAACATTATCAGAGACAGTTAAGAACTCAGCTGCAAATAGAGGAACTAAAAATGAGATGTGACTCATGTTCATTAGCAGATAGTATTATCTACCTGACATTTATTTTGCAACCTGTACAAGTCCTCACTTTAGTTCCATCTAGTGGACACCGGGTGGCAGTGGGACTTTGAAACACTCAAGTGGAAGTGTTGAAGTGTCTCACTTCACACAGGGAACACTTGCAGGGCCATTCCCATGTTAGAACCTACTTGCAATGTTGATCATGGCTCCACCACTACCGGTCCGGACTGAAATATCACATCAACTATTGGATCACTGTTTCATTTCCCAACGACTCTGATCAACCTCTGGCTCTTCCTCTGGTCCCGTCATGACTTTTTGATTTGAATGAAATATTTTGCCAACTGTGTAATGAAATGCCATGATTGTTTGCAAATGCTGAGCATGGTCTCCAGAGGATGAACCAAAAGGAATACGGTGATTATGACTTCTGCTCTAGCATCACCAGCTGGTCAAGGTTTACCTCAACTGATGAGAGAGCGACTAGTAGAGCGACGGCCTCCCGGGCAGGTGTTTTGTATACTTGCTTGAAAATAAAAATGAAAATTTAAGTTTAAAATGAGGATGAATGACGTTACCCAGTGAATATTGGAAAGGTTTCAAAAGCTGAAGAGGTGAGAGAATTTTATTGTTAACTCGACGATGAACAAACACACAAACAAAAAGCTGCACACTGTGAACTCCAAACAAGACTTTGAAGACCAAATGTCTCACAAGTTAGACATTTAAATGAAAGGTCGTCTCACCCAATCATTAGAAACAGTTTTTGTAGTTTACAATCAGAAAAAGAAGAAAAGTGCTGCATTGACAAAAAAACACAAAAACAAAATCCCAGAGATTCAGAGAGAGAGCTTGATCATGGCCGAACACACCAGTAGGAGGATGACACTGGGACCAGTTGGTGTGGCGCTGTTACACAAGCTCCCTTCACAGCAAGCCATAGCACCTGCACACACCAGGCTGGTTTGGCAGCCCTTGGTCACCATGGTATAACCTACAAAAAGATGAAACCGGGTCACATAACACATGATGGGTATATGAATGCGACACTTGTGGCTTCCGCCCCGGGGACCATGATGAAAAGAAGCTTTTAGCTATATGTGAATTGGCCTTGCTAAATAGACAATACAAATAAAATAAAATATTAGCTTGAGAAATGTGACAGAACTACTCACCATCTACTCTGAGAGAGAAACAACGGTTGAAGATGACAGGACAAGATTTGGTGTCCGTGCAGGATCGAGGGTCGGTGGCTGTGCACGTGTAGCATCTTAATCCACATGCTGGACACGGAGACAAAGAATACACCAGGTGAAGAATATCCCATAACACACATCACTTCTGCTTTTTCACTGCTTCAGCGCCAGTGGTGTGTAAAGTACCCAAAAGCTATACTTGAGTAAAAGTAAAGATACTTTACTGGAAAAATTACTCCAGTAAAAGTGAAAGTCACCTATTAGAATACTTGAGTAAAAGTCTTAATGTATCTGATATTTATTGTACATAAGTATCAAAAGTAATTTTCTGATATTAAATGTACTTAACTATTGAAAGTAAAAGTACAAGTAAATGCTTTTAATAGAAAAGCAAAGGGTCAGAATTTTGAGAATTATTAAGTTTATTCTTTTAAGTGCTGTGGCCACATGACCAAGGACAAGGAGTTGTGTTGAAAATAATTGGGTTGGCTATGATCCATCCAGGAGCAACAATGTTCAATATAATATTGTGCATAAGTATACTTTTGCATTTACTATAGTAGATAGTAGATGAAAACTGAACTTAAGCAGTTTCATATATGAACTTATCATCATTCTCCAAAAAGCAATGTGACACTATGAAGGAGTTCAGATGTAACAGTTCGTTTATAAGTATGCTCATTCCGCCCGATACTGGTTCGTGGGTCCCTTGGAACCGGACAGAAAGAATAAATGACAAAAAATAAAAGAAATATTGTTTTAGTCTGAAAAATGACCGGATACATCCGTCTGTGCGTAACCTCAGGCTGAACATCTTGACACATTACTCTAAAAATGAAACTTAAAAGCAGTGATGTACAGTAACGAAGTATAAAACAATACTTTGTTACAGCAACGAAGTATAAATAAATACTTCCTGGATTCCAGGTGAGGGCAGCTCTTTCTAACGAGCCTATGGAAGTTGTGGTTGACGCGTAGCAGCAACGCTGCTGAAAACACGGAGGGACCAGTGCCAAAGAAGGCCAAACCATAGCCGGCAAAATTCCGTCAGTTTTCACACAAGTATGTTTTAATGGGACCTACGTCCACGAGTTGCAACCCACCCAAGGCTTTGTGTTTCTCCTGAGGGGAGAGGTTAGCCATCAGTAACATGAAGCCAGCACATCTTGAGCGGCACCTCAAAACAAAACATGCAAATTAGGCCGGTAAGCCACCTGAGTTTTTTAAGAGGAAACTTTTATCTCAATACACGATGCGTAAAGCCTCCACGACATCAGCCAAAGCCCTGGAGGCCTCTTATGCGATATCTTTGCTCCTAATTAAAGCCAAGAAACCATACAGTGTACACTATAGCCGGAGACCTGCTCCTTCCAGCCGCTGTTGCGCTGGCTGAGCATGAACATTTTTTATGTTGTCAACACCTTCTTCGGTGAAAATGGCAGGAGCTGTAAATCCTGCAGCAGCATCTGCACGGACGCAAGTCATAAATAAAATAATTCGTTACTGTACTTAAGTCGTTTTTTTGGGATATCTGTACTATACTATATTACTTCACTACATTTTGCAAAGAAAACTGATACATTTCCCCTAAAACCCTCGTTACTCGCTACAAAACCAAATCTATCTTTAGAAAAATTAATCATGAGACCAACGTTGGGGACTGTTGTGAAACACAGACGCCACCAAGCAGGTTAACTGCGGTCAGCTCAGCAGACACTGACATTTCCGTGCATCTATATATAAAGACATTCACGGTAAACACATTCAAACGACCTAGCTCGGGAGCGAGCGAGGGTTTTAACGAAGTTAGCGGAAAGATCCACGTGATACAACATCCGTTTTTCAAAATAAGATGTCAACACTACTGTTACACAAAAGTAAAAACTGAACAGATTTTGTATCTTTATATATATACAAACAGATAATTTCCAGGAAATGGGTGATGCAGATGTGTTTTACTGATAATCAAACATTTTTATTGGACCAATTAGGAGATTTTACAAAGTAAATATAATTTCCTGGTAAAAATGTTTGAATTTCAGCATAACTTTAGCAAAATGCTAGAAATTATCTATTTGTATATCTATAAATACACAACATCTGTTCAGTTTTTACTTTAACAGTAGTGTCTACATCTTGTTTTGAAAAATGGATGTTGTGTCACGTGAATCTTTCCGCTTTACTAGCTCAGTGTCTGCTGAGCTGACCTGCTTGGTGGAGTCTGTGTTCCACCACAGTCCCCGGTGTTGGTCTCATGATTCATTTTGCATTTACACACCACATTGCACTGCACTGCTTCTATTTTGCTCTCTGGACAGATGCTACTCTACATTTCGTTGTCACAGTACTTGTACTATGTGCAATGACAATTAAATGTAATCATAATCTGAATTTTTCTAACGATAGATTTGATTTTGTAACGAGTGTTTCAGGGGAAATGTATCGGAGTAAAAGTATCAGTTTCCCTCGCAAAATGTAGTAAAAGTCAACAGATTTTTTTTTAAACGACTTAAGTACTCTACTTCATTACTGTACACCACTGCAATATGGTTAAGTGTTCCCCTACCATTATATTGGGGGGCGCTATTTGCAGGTCAAAGTACAGGCTGCAAGGAGACCCTCTTGCAGCTTGTACTTTCGATTAAATGTCTACGTTACGTTATTAACAGATTATGCTTGCGCATGCGTGATTCGCAGATTCTTGGCTTCTTGCCAAAAACTGACCTCGAGATCCCCCTCCAAGAAAAAGAGCTGTAAACAAAGGGAAACACTGTAGTTCATACTAATTATACCCTCTGATTCCAGTTTGTTTATTGGGTGGTTTTTCTCTGCGGACATTCATTCCTTAAATACACAAAAGTATACTTTTTTTTCCGTCTGGGACTGACTAGTTTACAGAGAGGATTCACACTGCCAGGGCCCAGTGGACAACATGCAGCTTCGCTGCAGCAGCCTCCCAGTCACCAGAGCACCACTGCTGGCCACAACGCCAGCCACTCCATCACATCCATCCACCATATAATACAAATTTGATTTGAAAACAAAAAGTTGTAATGCTCTTTTTTCATTTGCACACACCCCATGAAGCTTGATGAGGGCACATTTAACCTCACCTGTGGGTGTGACATATGGACAGGAGAGCAGGCCCATAATATCCAGTTAGTAGTCAGCCCGACGAGAGAGTTGAATGTGAGAGGTCACTGGGTAAAAAGGAACATTGAGCGTAGATAGTCGCAGTGGCTTTGTTCCGTTCTAGTATTAGCCGGTAGAAAGCTTTAGGTGCCAGAGAAACCAGGGCCGGGAGGTCTCATACACAACAACGGTTAGTGGAAGACATCAGTGATAGCAGCCACATTCCTTAAAGTCATCGGCTTGAACTGCTATACATGAGGAGAGTGAGTGATGAGGAATATGAAATTAGGGGGTGGACAGGGACTGAACCTGAAACTGTTTGTTATGTATAAATAATGTGTTTGTTTGGTCGTTCGGGAGTTGGGAAAGACAGACGTCCAAGGAGGATGCTGTCTATATTCCGGACCCAACTAAGTTTTATTTGTAAACTGTGTTACAAATAAATCTACGTGAAGTGAACTCTGATCCAAACTCTCTGTGTTCTGTCGAGGGGGGTCGATTACTGAGGTGCCGTGAGTGAGTTCCCTGTGGTGTCTCACGAGCAGTCAGATAGGAGATAGATAGAGAAAACAAACACAACACATGCACCAAAGCTATTCTTTCTCTTGGCTTAGTTTCTATCTCGAAAGAGGCACTTTCACTTCCTTCTTTTGGTTCCCAAAATAGATGATTCAAAATCACTTCCTCAGGTAGGCTACTGGATAGAGGGAACACGTGGTACTGAAATAGATAACTTTAAGCCAAGTGGAAAACAAAGTGCCCTTACATCAGTCTACCACAGGGTCACCAGGTTGACATGCTGCACACGATCAAGTTAGAATATGGAGGGATTAAATGGGATAACATTATTTAAATTTGATTTTGACAGTTCAGAGAAGGTTGCAAAATCTTAATAGCCTCTCTTATGGGAAATATTATTTTGTACCATCAGGCATGTGCTTTCTTCAAAATGCATCTGATTATATCATAATTGTGTCGTAATTATCATTCATTCTTTTTTCTTTACAATGCTCTTTACAGCATTGTAATAGTTTTCTTGGAGAGTTTATTAGGTCTAGAACTGCAGATGTGAAACCACTGGCACAGTTTCAATACACGAGAGCTAAATTAACTCTTAAAAAATCTCAATGCAATAAAAAACACGTTGCTTATGTCAAATCTGCAGTATGAAGCCATTTCTTGGTCCCATTTCTATAATTTTGGTGAAAGGTGTGCCAGACATAATTTCAACAAAAAAAAAATTAATAATATAATATTTGCTTTTTGACATTTATTTACATGTATCTATCATTGTAGTCATAGGTGCTTTTGTGAACCTAAGACCTTTGTTAAACCAATGTCTATCACCAAAACAGTTAGACCACATGAGTAAAGTATGTTTTCAAAAGAGATATGAAGAATTTCAAAAAGCGAGCTTACATTTTTTAGGTTATCTATCTGGATCCTGGTCCAGCCCAACACCTACTGCTATTAACATTATTATTAATAATTGTTAGTTATTACTATTAGCATTGGCAATACCCTTACTGCCTCTATTATCATTATTATTCTACTATATCCACTGCTGCTGGTATTTTTGGTAGTTGTAACTTTTTCATCACGCTTACTACTCATTATATGAATAATTTCTGTCATATTCATTGAATGTGCTGTAACTGTTATGTTGTTCATTCTGTACACATGACATCTATTGTACTTCTGTGCATCCTGATGAAGGGATCCTCCTCTGTTGCTCTTCCGGAGGTTTCTTCCTTTTTATCCCTGTTACAGTGTTTTTGGTTGAGCTTTTCCTGAACCAATGTGAGGGTCAAAGGTCAACTATCCTGAGCTTGTCCCTGTCCCACCTGAAAGCTACTTTCTTCATATTAAGAAGAGTCTTCAGGTCACTGGTGATCCATGGTTTGAACAAGACAACATGCTCACCTGACAGAATGAAACAAGTCTCTGATGCATCAGGACCTGTATATATTCATAGGTTTAAGATCTACATATAGAAAAAAAGTGTATCCTCCAGTTAATTAGAATTTATATTTGTGTGGTTATAAGTGCCTGGTGGAAAAATATTCCACTCTGTCTCCTCAGACAGGAGGAGACACAGTGATTATGCATCACTGTGAAAAAGATTTGTTTGTTTGTTGACGGTTTCCATAACAGTATGGTATGACATGACCATGTATACAGCAATATCTTATCTTATTGTATATTGTAAGTAAGTCTACAAAAATGCACATGTTATCTATCTATCTATCTATCTATCTATCTATCTATCTATCTATCTATCTATCTATCTATCTATCTATCTATCTATCTATCTATCTATCTATCTATCTATCTATCTATCTATCTATCTATCTATCTATCTATCTATCTATCTATCTATCTATCTATCTATCTATCTATCTATCTATCTATCTGATTTACGGCAGCTGACCTGTTGTAACAACAATGGGTGTTCCCAGGAAATGTGGCATTTTATTCCATGTGTCCATCCTGGCAAATTGGTGGATCCAAATGTTATAAAAACATATTTTATGTAATTTTTTTATTATCATCCAAAATAATGTTAAGTGTATGGGTATTTTTCCAAGTAGGCCACTGACTGGTCGATACGTGCGATGCATTGAGTGGACAGCGCGTCGTGTACTGAGGGGGCCGGTCTGACAGTAACAATGTCAGTGTCTGCTGATTTGACTACGGAGATCCGAGTGTCTGCTGAGCTGACCGCAGTTAACCTGCTTGGTGGAGTCTGTGTTCCACCACAGTCCCCAATGTTGGTCTCATGATTCATTTTTCTAAAGATAGATTTGACTTTGTAGCGAGTAACGAAGGTTTCAGGAGAAATGTATCGGAGTAAAAGAATCAGTTTTCTTTGCAAAATGTAGTGAAGTAAAAGTAAAAGTCAACAGAAATATAAATAGTAGAGTACAGATATCCAAAAAAATGACTTACCACTGTTCAGCGCAAAAGAAAGTTTCACACATAACCACAGTACTACAAAATGTTTACACTTTGCAAGAATTGAACCGACAAGATATGACGTATTCATTTATGAGGTTTCCTACTCTCTCACCAGCTTCTGGCTGTAGCTTGCTCTGAACAGTGGTGTCAACGATCTCATAGTCAATACGTATTTTTTCCAGCATGGTGAACTAGTTTATGTTTACCTTCAGATATCACATTCTTTTCAGATTTTGTAATAGAATATAAAAAACACAGCATTTGTGTAAGTGACAATATTCAGTCAGTGCACATGAAGCTGTTCTTACCTGCTGACAGAGTCATAAACAGCACCACAGCTCCATAAAGCTGCATCGCGATCGCAGAGAAAAACTGACTGTTTATCGGCCAAGTGGGGGAAGAACTGGAGCGAAGCCTTTCTTACTTACAGCACAACTTCTTCATTCGGAACTTGGTGATTTGCATTTCCTCACAAAGCCTCCTCCCAAATGACCTGAATAACACCACCCCTAAAGTGACCTCATTATCCCAAGAGAGCCATGCACTTTTATTGGGATGGGGAAAAAAGACAAAAACGTAATGCTGTTATATGAGATAATCTCTCACAGTAGAAAAACAAGTTCATATTTTTGTACGGGCTAATGTTTTATAATAATGTGTAATATTAAGTATTGTGTTTAGATTGTTTTATGCGTAACAGTACAACTGCAATTTATCCCATGAGGGCACATTTAACCTCACCTGTGGGTGTGACATATGGACAGGAGAGCAGGCCCATAATATCCAGTTAGTAGTCAGCCCGACGAGAGAGTTGAATGTGAGAGGTCACTGGGTAAAAAGGAACATTGAGCGTAGATAGTCGCAGTGGCTTTGTTCCGTTCTAGTATTAGCCGGTAGAAAGCTTTAGGTGCCAGAGAAACCAGGGCCGGGAGGTCTCATACACAACAACGGTTAGTGGAAGACATCAGTGATAGCAGCCACATTCCTTAAAGTCATCGGCTTGAACTGCTATACATGAGGAGAGTGAGTGATGAGGAATATGAAATTAGGGGGTGGACAGGGACTGAACCTGAAACTGTTTGTTATGTATAAATAATGTGTTTGTTTGGTCGTTCGGGAGTTGGGAAAGACAGACGTCCAAGGAGGATGCTGTCTATATTCCGGACCCAACTAAGTTTTATTTGTAAACTGTGTTACAAATAAATCTACGTGAAGTGAACTCTGATCCAAACTCTCTGTGTTCTGTCGAGGGGGGTCGATTACTGAGGTGCCGTGAGTGAGTTCCCTGTGGTGTCTCACGAGCAGTCAGATAGGAGATAGATAGAGAAAACAAACACAACACATGCACCAAAGCTATTCTTTCTCTTGGCTTAGTTTCTATCTCGAAAGAGGCACTTTCACTTCCTTCTTTTGGTTCCCAAAATAGATGATTCAAAATCACTTCCTCAGGTAGGCTACTGGATAGAGGGAACACGTGGTACTGAAATAGATAACTTTAAGCCAAGTGGAAAACAAAGTGCCCTTACATCAGTCTACCACAGGGTCACCAGGTTGACATGCTGCACACGATCAGGTTAGAATATGGAGGGATTAAATGGGATAACATTATTTAAATTTGATTTTGACAGTTCAGAGAAGGTTGCAAAATCTTAATAGCCTCTCTTATGGGAAATATTATTTTGTACCATCAGGCATGTGCTTTCTTCAAAATGCATCTGATTATATCATAATTGTGTCGTAATTATCATTCATTCTTTTTTCTTTACAATGCTCTTTACAGCATTGTAATAGTTTTCTTGGAGAGTTTATTAGGTCTAGAACTGCAGATGTGAAACCACTGGCACAGTTTCAATACACGAGAGCTAAATTAACTCTTAAAAAATCTCAATGCAATAAAAAACACGTTGCTTATGTCAAATCGGTCTCGGTGTGCAAAAACGACCCATATCCTGATTATATTTCCACCGCATTCTCTAAATCAGTGGATTGAGTTGGTAAAAAGAAACGCAACCGGAAACCGTCTAAGGCTCTGATTGGCTGGACGCTAAGCTGCGTCATTTACGCGCCCGCGTGATCTCAGCACATGCGCCGCTATGTTTTGGAAAGAGCCGGGGGCAGCCTAAAGCCGCTCACTGCGCCGGTCCGCCTCTTTTTTGTCGCTTGCACGGACTTCTGCCAGCGAAAACATGCCAAAGTCCGCGAAGAAGTCCTGCACCAGTCAGCCCTCCATCAGCAGGTACTTCGGAGGTCCGAGCGGCGGCGGCTGCGGCTTCTCCGTTAACCAGAATCCTGCTCGGCACCAGCTGTCAAGAGGCAAGGTGAGGCGCGCGCTTTAATCCATGCACATGCTCCGATCACACGTATAACGCTGACGACCGACCCGTGTCCTCTTTTCGTCCTGCAGAAGAAACTTTCCCCCGATTGTGGCGATCTGGTATTGTCAACAAAGCGAGCTAAGCTCTGTGTCCGAGACCAGCAGGAGGAGGATTTGGACTGTGAGCCAGCACCCCGTCAGAGCATTGAAGGTGACTGTGCGCGCGCCTCCAACACCACAATCCACCCGATCCGTCCCAACACATCACACACGTGTCCCCCCCACGCCCCCTGCCCTCCTCACTCCTTCACAGCTTCTAAAAGCATCATAATCAGCATGTCCAGTAATGCATCCTCCTGCTACTGTGTGTGGGTTTGGAGCTGCCCATAATGCATTTGGGTTGTGTAGAGTTTTGGCTGATCTTCCCTGGTGAATCCAGGTATTATCTATGAAGGAAAAAGAGTAACATTACTTTTTCTTTTTAATGTCTTTTTTTTTAATATTTATCTTGCTTATTGTAAATGTGTGTATATATATATATATATATATATATATATATATATATATATATATATATATATATATATATATATATATGCTTTGTGTAACCAGAGTCAAATTCCATGTGAGTGTAAACGCACATGGCCAATAAAGCTGATTCTGATTCTGATAAGCCTTTTTTTTCTCGACGTCTCTTCTCACCCCAGAGCCGACGCTAGCGAGGAGCCGGGGGGCAGCCGGCCTCTGCGCCGCCACCCGGGAGAAACTGAAAGGGTTCACCTGCTCGGCCGAGCCCGGTGTCGCTCAGAGGGGAGAACGGAAGACGGGTGGTGCGAGTAGCTGTAGGATCTGTGACGGAGGAGGAGGAGGAGGAGGAGGAGGAGGAGGAGGAGGAGGAGGAGGCATCAATCAACTCGACAATGAAAACAGCCTTCAGCAGCCAGCGGAGGAGCTGGAGGTGGAGGAGGGAACTGAGGGGGAGGAGGATGAGGAGATCAAAGACAAGGAGAGTTCAGGGATGACTGCTGCAAAACAGGTACCCAATATATAGATGTTCCCTCAGAGTACATTCTGCCCTGTGATTGTGTCCATCAGCAAGGCAGCACCACGGCAGCAGACTCTGACCTCCGGCCCTTCTAGAGGAGGAAAAAAGTTAGTTTCCTAGTGAAGGAGTTCTCGGCTAGTAAAGACTGGTCACGATTCTGTCTAAAAAAACACATTTTAGGGAACTTTATCGAAACTAGATTTAAGTAATTTCTTTATTTTGCTTTGAGGAGGAAACTGTTTCTGCTGAAACAATTTTCTATGCGTATTATTTTTCTGTTTCAGGGATTCCACTTGTCTCAGTTTGCCAAGTCAGGAGGAGGAGGACGAGGTAGAGAAAGAAGCGGTGCATTGCAGAGTCCTCCGTCAGACTCCGGCAACCCCTCCAGACGCCCGAAGAGCGCGTACACCCCCCTGGAGCAGCAGGTCATCCAGCTGAAACAGCGGCATGAGGATGCCTTGCTGGCTGTGGAGTGCGGATACAAGTACAGGTTCTTTGGGGAGGATGCAGAGGTGATGAACCGAAGGAGCCTCTGTGGAAAGACGTTAACAGTATCGATCCCAAACGTGTCATAGGTGTTCTTGTGTCTCAAGTGGTAGATATCTTCACGGTGACCTTGTGTTTCATTGCTGGTCGAAGGAGAGTGTTGATGTCATTGTTTTGGTGAAAAGAGTTCACACACGTCCTACATTTTCTTTCTCTGTTACAAATACTCACAGTGGAGGTCTTTGTGTGTGTCAACAGATCGCTGCGAAGGAGCTGAATATCGTCTGTCATCTGGACCATAACTTCATGACGTGCAGCATCCCCACACACCGCTTGTTTGTGCACGTCAGGCGCCTGGTGTCCCACGGACACAAGGTGCGAAACGCAGCTCTCTTTTCTCCCCGTATTCAGAAGCTGTTGCTCGAGCGGCTGATCTGGACGTTGTTGTCTTTCTTTCTGTTTTTAGGTTGGTGTGGTCAAGCAGACGGAGACGTCTGCGATCAAGGCCTCAGGGGCCAATAGGAACGCTCTGTTCTCTCGTCAGCTGAGTGCTCTGTACACCAAGTCCACTCTGGTGGGAGAGGGTATCCTTCAGGTGTGTGTGTGTCTCTCTCTGTATGTTTCTCTCTGTATGTCTCTCTCTCTGTATGCCTCTCTCTCTGTATGTCTCTCTCTCTGTATGTTTCTCTCTCTGTGTCTCTGTCTTTGACGCCTTGACGGCCGTCCTGAGACGTGAACCCAGTCTGCAGACTGGGCGATGTGGAGGAGGGGGTCTGTGGTGACGTGGTGTCGGACCCTCCTGACAGCTTCCTGCTGTGTGTCAGTGAGAACTGGGACAAAGCGAAGAAGCAGCTCACAGTGGGGCTGGTGGTGAGTGTGATGCTACCAATTCATAGCATTCTGTGTTTGTTTTTTTACTGTGTTCTTTTGTTCATTTTGAGTTTAACTAAGTTTGATAGCAATAACAAGACTCATAATTATAAATGAGTGAGTAAATAAATAATACAACCCTGAACAATAAGACAAAATGTATATATTCTTTAAATATTTTCATTGCTCAACTATAAAAGTTGTCTGCTTTTTTAATGTAATTAGTTGTTAATAACTAGTCTATTATTATGTCATCTCTGTTTTCTCACCCTGTAGTTAATGAGGTCCCATAATCTCATCTGTGGGGAATGATTGAGGGATTATAATGAGATTCATACTGCAACATTTAGTAGTTACAAAATTGAAACAAAAATCAAATTTAAAAACATTGTTTCTTCAATGTGGCGCACGTGTGTGTGTGTGTATGCAGGCGGTTCAGCCCAGCACAGGAGACGTGTTGCTGGACTGCTTCCCTGATGGTCATTCCCGCTCTGAGCTGGAAGGTCGTGTCCTAAAGATTAACCCCGTGGAGATCCTGGTGCCCTCTGACCTCTCAGAGCCAACCCACAGACTCCTCCAGAGCATCGCCAATGCCAGGTAATCTGCTGTCAGGGCACTAGGGGGCAGCCTGCACACATTTACCCTCTGCTTCTCTGTGTGTTTACAAAGGTGTGTGTGTTTGTGAGTTTTGTCTGTTTCATCCTGATAGATTGAGTTAGGGCTTAGTTCATTTAAAAGTCCGTAGACTGACAGATGTTTTTATGGCATTTGTTTGACAAAGAAAGATATAAGATAATGTATGACGTTTAATCCATCGGTCAAATGTGTAAAGGAGTAAGTCTGGTGTTGATAAATGTTTTTGCTCAGGAAATACATTTTTTATTTTATCCAAACTGCAGCTGCTAGGATGTCGGATGGAGCAAACTTTAAATATATATGGGAATAATAATGTATCTTAGTTTTATAATGAACATATAATTCACCAGATAATGCTTTCAATTTACAGAATACCAGTTAGTGTTAACATACAAGTGATTAAAGGATAGGTTAACGTTTTCTTTTCAATAGGCAGGCCACTGAACATTTTAAATGGGCCTGGCTGGCTGAGATCGTTCCTCCTGTTCGTTCTGGCCTTTTTTAAATATATATTTTTGAATGTGCTTCCAGTGTAAGGGATTGGGGACTAATTCTACAGTTATTGTTGTGTGGAAAGATTAAGCTAACATGAGGCTTCAGCAGTTGTGTTTCCTCAAATCGAGTGGATATCTTCCCAAGTTGCAGCCTTTTTAGTACGAAATGTCCTCATTCTGTTTCAACTCTTCCACTGCCGCTTCATGGGACAGCGCTATGAGATGCTATGTTTTAAGACGGCCTTGAAAAAAATAATTGCTGACTTATTTTTAACATGCGCAGGCCGCTGTGTGAACACGCGATCCAAAGAAAAAATAAATGGGCCGAACAGCTCGTCCTTTGGTTCACCGGCTGACTAACACGGTCAGCGGCAGTGACCGCTGGACGGATGTATCCCAGAACACCTGGTGCCTCCCCCGGCCTGCCGCCATTCGCCTCGTCCTTACAGTCTGCACCCAGCGTGATCCCACCGGTGGGGGACCGGCTCCTCCGGAGGCTGCCTGCGATTGCAATGTGCTCTGGAAATTAAACTAGGGAGGGTAGAAGGGAGGGAAGGAGCGAGCGAGCGAGCGAGCGAGCGAGCGATTCAATTTAGATTGTTGGATAAAGGGGAAGGATGTCTGCCACCCTTTGCTTCTTTTTGTCTCTGTGACGGTTCACATTTCTCATTACCTTTCCCTTTTATATTATAGTTGCTACTATCTCCCCCCTCCATTTGTTTAAATTTAATTCAGGGACATTTTATTCATTCATATTCATTCCTCTATCCCCCACCCCCTGCTGCTTTCTTTCTCAGCCGTCTGTGTTGAGTGATTATAGCGGAGATGGACCTGTAAAGGCCAGCCCAATTATTGTGTTTAAACAGCACTGCTTTTGAGCGCCGTGCTCACCAGAGCCGAGACTCTCCTCAATTTGCAGCCACACAAATACATGGCAGCTTCGTCTGCTCAGCTCAGACAGTAAAGAATTCCCCACATTTCTCATTCACACAGGCCCGTTTACGCATCACTACTACTGGCAACTTCCCAAGATATTTTTTCTAGGTGATTCATTTTTTTCCTTCTTCTTCTCAATAATTCATCAGTCTGAATGGAATGCACTTGACATGCATGAATTATTCTAACATTGGATGTTCTTGTAGATGTGTGTTAACATCACCGGGATATCACACCAACCCATTAGTAAAATATGAGCGAGAAAGCCACCCAGGTGAGTTTAAAACGTTCGCCTCCGTGTCTCTAAGGGGTTGGGCTGACGGGGGCGGGCCCCCTGGCGCACGTGTGCGTGCGTGTCTCCATCTCCATGGTGCGGCAGGTAATGAGTCCCTCGGTGGCAGCTTGGTGCGGCGCTGGTTGCTTTACTAATCCATAGCCTGGAGTCATGAGTCGGGATCAGAGCAGTGACGGGGATTAGAGTAACCAAAAAAAAAAAAGCTCTCATTGGCCGACGCTGTCGATACAAATGTTCTCGCTTTCCCAAAGATTTTAAGTCGGTGACTGACGCTCTTGAATGCGTTACGTCCTGGATACATTGGACAGCAGTCATGTCAGGATGGATCCCCCCCCACACACACACACACACACACACACACACACACACACACACACACACACACACACACACACACACACACACACACACACACACACCCAGAGACATAATCTGTGCATTTTACGTGCTCTGTATTTGCCCCACAGCAATCAACGCTAATCGAGCGCCTTACTCTGCTGTGCACATTGACCTCTGCTCTCTGGGTGGCAACATCTTCGACTTAACCTTTAACCCTAACCCTGCTTTGATTGATTATCACCATCATAGTGCTCTGAGCGTTGGGGGGAATTAATAAATGGTCGATGTGAAGCACCCACCCCTTCACATCTGCAGAGACCAACTAAACCCAAGTAATGAAAATAAGGAAACACTTACCTTTTGAAGTGGTGTCTCTCGACGTGGAGATGGTTTGGGCTTTATTTGGAGATATTTCTGTCTAAGTTCGAACTAACTGTAGTGCTTTAGATTTTAGTCTGTGGGTTCACCACCGGTCCAGACTGAACGGTCTCCACAGCTATTGGATGGACTGCCATGCCGCTCGTGTGCAGGCGTTCATGATCCCCAGAGGACGAATCCTAATGACCCTGGTGATCCTCTTGACTTTTCACCCAGCGCCGTCATTTTGCGCTCATTAGCAAACGTTAGCAGGCTGCGTTCCGCCTGCTAAACATTAGCGTGCTAGCGTTGTCGTTGTTAGCATGCTGGCTTCAAACTCCCACACTTAACTCCCAGTGTGGCTGACCAGTCTTTTTTCTTGACGATGTAATTTCATTGCAGTGAACACTAATAATACAAATCCAAAATACATTCACCTTCATTGTTTGTGGAAATCAACTGAAACCCAAACTATCTGCACGCTAGTTACCTGAACCAGTATTGTAGTTTCCTGTCAACCTCAAACCAGACTTCCTAAACCCAGGTTCACAATGCAGTAATGCTACACTGTACCCTTCTCTCCAGCGGATCAATATCAGCGATTGCCGCTGTTCTGGTAAACCTCCATAATACTGTTGAATCGACTGGTTGAATGATACATGGTCACATTTGAGCCGCTGGCACAATATGCGCTCTATTGATCACGTTTATGTACAGTCTTTGCTGTCAGTCAGTGACTGAAGTGAGAGATGATGATTCTTCTATCTATCTATCTATCTATCTATCTATCTATCTATCTATCTATCTATCTATCTATCTATCTATCTATCTATCTATCTATCTATCTATCTATCTATCTATCTATCTATCTATCTATCTATCTATCTATCTATCTATAAAATGAAGGCTAAAGTCAACAAAGGCACCGGTATAAGAAAAAGAAATGCTTCAACCCTCACTATCATACTGCGGCATGTGTATATCTATCTATAGATAGATAGATAGATAGATAGTTATATATATAGATAGGTGTGCGTGTGTGTGTATCAGCATTAGGAAACGGAAGAAAAAGAATAAATGCTCCAGAGCCACGTGTCTGCCTCGGTTGCCCTGGCAACAACTGAGCGTACAAAGCAAAGGAGTCCTTGAGATGCAGGGAAAGTGTGTGTGCGGGTGTGTGTGTGTGCGTGTCCATAGAGTCTCGTTGAACAAAGGATGGCTGGAAGGTGCAGCGCCGCTGCACCTTCCAGCCTCTTTTCCTTTCTTCTTTTCTTTCTTTCTTTTCTCTCTCCCAGTCAGGAGAAAGATCAGATATGGGACGTCGTGTTTCTCTTTTTCGTTTTGTCTGTCACAAGCACCACCGGCCTCCTGAATCAATGCTGTCGCCATGTTGTTCCCCCTCCAGCGCTCAGGCCGATGACCGAGTGAGAGTGGAGAGGAGGGACGGCGCTCAGTTCGAGTTCGCCTCTGCGATGAACACAGCCACCGAGTTCTACTGCCACGACCCGGAGAAAGGTGTGTTCGTCTATGACACCTCCTGCCCTTTTCCCTTCAGACACACACAGACACACACACACACACACAGGCCCCGTGACTCATGGCTGTGGTGTATCTGTGTGTGTGTTGCGTCTGTGTCCTCCAGGCTCTTGCTCTCTGTCGAGTGTCGCGTCCTTGGAGAGCCCAGTGATCTGCTGTCTGGGGCCGCTCATCCAGTACCTCCAAGAATTCAACTTGGAAAGAGTTCTTAGGAGCGAAAGGCACACACACACACACACACACACACACACACACACACACACACACACACACACACACACACACACACACACACATACGCACGCAGACACACAGCATCACAGGCTGCAAGCGTAATTATCCAGTGTTCCCGCTGGTCAGATCCTGGGTAGAGATGAAGCGATTAGACAATTAATTGAGACATACACATTTATTTGATTCAGTCATTCGGTCATTTTTCAAGCAAGGAAGGAAACTAATCCTTCCTTGCAGCCCTAATCCTGGAACAACATGGGGCTTAACTCCGTTTTACCACAATGTATTTAACAATTGTAGACTTATGTTGCTTTTCTCAGCGTTAAACATTTCGGGGTGACCTCAGCATTTACAGGAACAGTTTTTGTCACAGAATTGCTTTGTCTTTGACATTTTCATCATTCCCGTCAGCAAATATTTTTTCCCCTCTCCCGAATCGATACAATCTAATTCTGCAGCTGTGTTTTGATATGATGCTGTGCTCACGTGCAGCTCGTTCCGACGGCTGTCCTGCGAGTCGGAGGGCATGAACCTCAGCGCCGCCACCCTCAGGAACCTGGAGATCCTCAACAATCAGGTAGCGGCACCCCTCGGCCGGCAGCCATGGCAGCTGGTCGAGCGTTACGAAACGGAAACACCTGCATCTGCACAGTCATGTGTAGTAACGTTTATGTCCCCTTTCACCACCATCGCCATGTTAAAGTATTGTTTTGTCCAATACTTTGAGAAACTAAAACTCCAATGAGCCTCGGCTGCACTGCTGATGCAGCGCTCAGCACGCTAACCTGCCGATAGAATAAATATTCGCTCAATTACAGCTACGCAGAGAACGCTTTACGGCAGCTACGTGTCAACGCGCAAAATTAAGACCGTAAACGTTACACCTGCTCCACATCGGCATGTTGGCGGCGTCATCGTGAGCGCGTTGGCATGCCGATGGAAAATGTTTGACCCTTGACCTTCCTTGATGCCGGGCATCGTCTGCTGGGAGCCTAGCTAAGCTTTATTTGCAGCTAGTGTACGGATGTTTCTTAGAGCGGCCTGCTGTGGCGGGAAAATGTCCGAGTCAAGTCTGAAGTCTACTGCTCGGGCTAATGTTGGTGGCTTGAACACGAGGTTGTGTTACATTCATGAAAAAGAAGGAATAGACAGCCACGTCTGCTTCATTCTGTATTCCAGCGAGCTTTGAGCACCAACGAGTTGACAGCGCCCGGGAAAAGATGTCATGTGGCTCACCAGGTAGACCAGGTCACCTTCCCAGAGCAAATGCCGTGTCACACATGTCCAGATTAAGTCTGTGCGTCTCGCGGAAATCACTTCTGTAGCCGTGGTAGCGCAGCGGGCCGTGAAGGAATTTAATGGGTGAGTTAAACTGTCATTTCTCCGATCACAAGAAAATGCTCGGTGACGATTCGGGCTTGCGTGGGCGACGGCTCAAAAGTTCAGCACGACTCCGCTGCTGCCGTGGCGTGTTTGTCACACACACGGAGTTCAGGCTCAGTGCAAACCTCCTCACCTGACTCCCTGTGGCCTCCGTCGGCCAGCTCACCTCTTGAAATCGTTACATCATCGGGGTTTTCTCCTGTCAGCGGACTCTAAGCTGTGTTTTGTGTGCGTTCTTTGGATGATAGACAGATGGCGGCGCGAGGGGCAGTCTGTTGTGGGTGTTGGATCACGCTCGCACTCCGTTCGGGAGGAGACTGATGAGGAAGTGGGCGAGCCGGCCCCTCACAGACCCGCGGTGAGTACAGGATACCCTTCTGACCCCTGATGAAGCACTGCTAGTCGGTGCCGAGCAGAACGGATCCAGCTTCCTTCTCCGGGTTTCAGCATTCGGTTTCTCAGTTTGCTCCGTAGGGCGATCTGGATCCCAGTTCACCAAATTGTCTGAGTAGGACGGAAAGCAGACAATCGCATTGGCAGCGCTGTTATTATGTGATATGAAATATGAAATACCTCGTCAGCTCCAGAAATGATACAAACCTGTAGCAGAAGGCCCTATTTATTTCATAAAGTCACATGACTGATACAAATGTGTATTCATGTGTTGACTGAAATGTCAATGTAAATATGTCCAGAGTTGTGCGAGAGGATGCAAGAAGAACTATAATGTGAATGCATACTCATTTCTTCATCCTGCAGTTGTTCCTCTTTAGCAGAAACACTGCAGGGTGGAGAAGAAAGAAACACACATATAAAGTGATCCTTTTTAAATAAAAATGCGGAAACTGACTCGCAGCACCTCTGGTACAAACAGCCTCTCAGTTCTATGTTTTCAGTTTTGTTCCAGTTCTCTTTCTCTGCAGTGTTATTGTACTATCCATTTAGTGTGTGTGTGTGTGTGTGTGGGTGGCCCCCTCCCTCCCACAGTGCAGGGATTATAGCTGTGGATTGGGCGCAGCTATCAGATTATACAGATAGCTGCTCTACAGAATTTCAACGCCAAATAAAACCCAGATTACACGCAAGCACATTAATTCCAAGACACGGTGCAGCAGCACATGAGACTCTCTCTCACTACCCCACACACACACACACACACACACACACACACACACACACACACACACACACACACACACACACACACACACACACACACACACACACACACACACACACAGAGAGTATATATTATTACATTACAAAGCTTGACTTCCTCTGTTTTTTTTGTCCATTTTTCAGTCCGCTTAGACACAAGTCAGTGTTTTACAGGTCTTCACTTTATACTTTCACCTTTAATGTTTTGTAAAGAAAATACTGAAATTTTTTAATACACACGAGTTAATACTGCAGAAATACAGATAGCCGCCACAAGAAAGGATAACCTAAAGATACTGTAAACAAAAGTGGAAAAAATTATCTCAAACTGAAGAAATCTAACATATTATAGATGCCATTGTAATCACTCCCTTTATAGCTGGTTGGTTTCAAGTTGTTCAGGGAACTGGCAAAACTCATCCTGTCACAGGATTTCTGAATAAACTAATTTGGCAGATATTTGCACCGAGTTCAAAACGCCCTGTTTTTGCCTTTCAATCAGGTCCAATTCAGCACTCCAAAAAAGAAAAACTATTTAGCAGATTGAACAGTTTCTTTGACTGTTTGCCTGCCATCAGCCCTCTTCTACTTTCTGAAGGTTTTTTCTTTCCTTCTCTTTCACGGACCCCACAGGTCTATCTCGGAGAGGCAGGACGCCGTGCAGGAGATCTTGGAGTCGCACTCGCTCACTTTGAATGCCGTCAAATCCCTGTTGTCGCATTTGCCCGACCTAGAGAGAGGCATCTGCAGCATATACCACAAAAAGGTAAAAAGCTATATAAAAGAAAGGACACACACACACACACACACACACACACACACACACACACACACACACACACACACACACACACACACACACACACACACACACACACACACACACACACACACACACACACACACACACACACACACACACACTTGCCTCTTGACTGATATCTTTTGTTTTAGTTTTTTTTGTTTCCACAATTGTGGTCTTATTTTTTGTAGGACTGGTAATCATTCTGTCAGTTATAATAACACTTCACTCACCATCATAGGATGAGATCAGTGGGCGTAGTGACAGGCGAAAACTGCTCGGAAACAATTGTTAAAAACTACAAAGAATTTGACAAAAAAAAAAAACGCTCCTATTCCTTGCTGTTTTGCATAAAAATTAAAACCATGACAATTCTCTCTCTCTCTCTCTCTCTCTCTCTCTCTCTCTCTCTCTCTCTCTCTCTCTCTCTCTCTCTCTCTCTCTCTCTCTCTCTCTCTCTCTCTCTCTCTCTCTCTCTCTCTCTCTCTCTCTCTCTCTCTCTCTCTCTCTCTCTCTCTCTCTCTCTCTCTCTCTGTGTCTGTGTGTGTGTGTGTGTGTGCATGCTTCTTGATTAACAGGGAGCAGTTGCTTCAGTGGCACTTACCTGATTGTCTGACAGAATCTCATTTCCCATTGGACCCATTTTTGAAATGTCAGAACTAGGTGTGTGTGTGCGGAGATGAGAAACACCCTCTGGTCTGAGCTCATGGATGACTTTCTGACTCCTTCATATATTTTTAAAGAGAACAGTCAAATGTCACTGAATACACACCTACTTACGCACACACACACAGAGAGGGCCTTAATTGTCTTCATGCCCATCTGTTGATAAATGTGTCTCTGTGTAATGGCCTGTGTCTCTACGGCTCCATTGACATAATGGGAGAAAGGGCGTGCTCACAGTCTCCAGTCACTGTCTGTTTGGGTTTATAAAAGAGCATCACAAGGGCTGCTGCCATGGGGGACCATTAAAGTGGCAGCATGTGATTAATGCCATAAACCATTGTCGCTGTGACTCATTAACCTTTCATGACTTGGCGACTTTACTGTAAAGTCACCAATGGCAATTTGAAGTCCATGTAATCCGATATCGTCCCTCTTCCGAGACATTTTCATGCAGAGCATTGATTAATCAGAAACAGATTTCATCTTAAATGATCACGGGTTTAACGTTCAGCAGTGACGTTGAAGAAAAACAGAAAACCTAATATATATTTTTTTCATTGATTATGCAGTAAATTTAGGGGAATCTAACAAAAAACTGGCCATGTAATCCTCAGTCATTTAAATAGTCTCATGTACAACTGCCCTTACAGACTATAATAAAAATGGACCAAACAAAAGCATCCTTGTACAAAAAACAAATCTGTTATGGTACAATGTAAATATATATTCATTCAACTGTATTTACAAGAAGATAGTGAGGATGCAGAGGAGCACAGGGCTGCATGACTATTGGTAATATATTCTCTGGATTTGGTCTTAAAAGCAGAATATTGTCCTTACTGTCTGCATTAACAAAACGTGTGTTGGTGCTTTTTGGCGTCAGTGGAGGATGATGGCAGGGATGCAGTTCAGAATGCATCCTGTGTCTCTGTAGAAATGTAATGTAATGTAGACTCTGCTGCTTAATGAGCAGACGCCTCCCAGAGTGTTGGCTGCGATAGATGGTCGCTGTTGGAGCTCGGGCTGCCGGGAGATTTAGGGATGTGTTCTAGCTGGTCATCCCGGTTACCCAACACGGCCATCACCTCCTGATCGACTGCAGCGTCCCTTACCAGCCGAACCTTATGCACCCGTGTGCATATCTTTGTGCGTTCCAGTCTTCCACGCAGGAGTTTTACCTCATTATCAGCGGCCTTTCTCGACTGGGAAGTGAACTGGGCGCCTTGCTCCCAGCTGTCCAGTCCCAGATCCGCTCCGCACTCCTACGAGGCCTCTTGTTGGACACTCCGGACCTGCTGGCTCCGGCCCACAGCCACCTCGAGGTGCTCAATGAAAGGGCCGCCAAGTGAGTATGCAGCAGCACGGGGGAAATGTGGGGGATTCAAAAACATATCTGAAAATCAGAGCACGCAGCTCTCTCCCGACGCCTTGATTAAGTGGTGATTCATTGTGGAAGCAGATTTACTTCAAAATGTCATCGCCATAGATTTTGTCTGAGTGGTCATTATTGTTTATTACTAAAGAATGTGGTCAATCAAGTCAACGGTTCATCATTTAGATTGCTTTGTTGTTTACACTCACTGGGAGACTGAGATTACACTATTGATTTGTATTTTTTTTTTTATTTTTTTTTTTAGATCAACTGATTCATTGTTTAGCCTATAGAAAGTCCAACTAACAACAAAAAGCCCACTACATCTTCTCAAACACTCCAAAACCCAAATATGTTCTATTGGCAATGATGGAAGACTTAGAACGCCAGCAAATCATCACATTTTAAAAACCAGCAGCGTGCCTCCATTATCATGGCTTTGTTGATCAATTTATCAACTCTTTTTTTCTGTAACAGTGAACACACACACACACACACACACACACACACACACACACACACACACACACACGCGCGCGCCCGCGCTGATGGAGTGTGTTGTGGGTGTGCTGTGTCTCTGAATCTTCTACAATTTGGATTAAATCTCTAATTTCACTCAGTTTGATTGCTAAACACTGGGGGTGCATGTTGACAAATCTAGAAACGAGTTTTTGCTGCTGAACGGGGAGGTCGACCAGCGTGTCCGTATCTGTCCCGCTCATGCCAGCTGTGATTGGGACTCTGCTCTTTCTGTGTGTTTGCGCAGGACGGGAAATAAGACGGAGCTGTTCTCAGACCTGTCCGGCTTCCCGGTGCTGCGCGAAAGAAGGGAGCAGATCCAGAGCGTCGTCGGGCAGATCCAAGACCACCGCAAAGACATCCGACGGACACTGAAGGCCCCGGCGCTGGACTACGCCACCGTCTCTGGACAGGAGGTACCGACTGTGTGTGGGTTTGAGGCTGGGGTGGGGGGGGGTGGAGTTGGTCTGACGGCATGGTTCAGGCGGAGGAATGAGTCACGGCGGGGATCTGATGTCTGCGCTTGTGTGTTCCGTATCGTTGTGTGTCAGTTGTAATCATGAGTGACGCATTGTTTTGTCCGTCCGCTCCGTCTTTTTTATCAAAGTCCTCCTCTGCCTACAGTTTCTGATTGAGGTGAAGAACTCGCTGTCGTCCACTGTTCCACCTGACTGGGTCAAAATCAGCAGGTGAGCTCACAGTTGCAACACACACACACACACACACACACACACACACACACACACACACACACACACACACACACACACACACACACACACACACACACACACACACTCACACTCTGTCACTGACACTTTTATCAGTTTTTCCAAAATGACATGATAGTGGCACTAAAAGAAAAGTGGCACTGGTGTTGAATCTCACCTCTGAAATGATTGAACATCATTTCTGGAAAGAAACCAAAACTAGGAATTGAGTAATTTGCATGTATTTTTTCCCCTTGTCTCAAAGTCAATTTTACTTTTCAAATATATGATATACAGTTAGGTCCATAAATATTTGGACATTGACACATTTTTCATTATTTTGGCTCTGTACACCACAACAATGGAGTTGTAATGAAAAAACCAAGATGTGCTTTAAGTGCAGACTTTCAGCTTTAATTTGAGGGTATTTACATCCAAATCAGGTGAACGGTGTAGGAATTACAACAAATTCAAATGTGGCCACCCTCTTTTTAAGGGACCAAAAGTAATTGGACAATTGGCTGATCAGCTGTTTCAAGGTCAGGTGTGTGTAATTCCCTCGATATTTCATTTACAAGGAGTAGATAAAAGGGTCTTGGGTTAATTTCAGGTGTGGTATTTGTGTTTGGAATCTGTTGCGGTCAACTTTCAATATGAAGTCCAAAGAGCTGTCACTATCAGTGAAGCAAGCCATCATTAGGCTGAAAAATCAAAACAAAACCATCAGAGAGATAGCAGACACATTAGGTGTGGCCAAATCAACTGTTTGGTACATTCTTAAGAAGAAAGAACACACTGGTGAGCTCAGTAACACCAAAAGACCTGGAAGACCACAGAAGACAACTGTGGTGGATGACAGAAGAATCATTTCCCTGGTGAAGAAAAACCCCTTCACAACAGTTGGCCAGATCAAGAACACTCTCCAGGAGGTAGGTGTATCTGTGTCAAAGTCGACAATCAAGTGAAGACTTCACCAGAGTAAATACAGAGGGTTCACCACAAGATGTAAACCATTGGTGAGCCTCAAAAACAGGAAGACCAGATTAGAGTTTGCCAAAAAACATCTAAAAGAGCCTGTACAGTTCTGGAAGAACATCCTATGGACAGATGAGACGAAGATAAACTTGTACCAGAATGATGGGAAGAGAAGAGTATGGAGAAGGAAAGGAACTGCTCATGATCCAAAGCATACCACCTCATCAGTGAAGCATGGTGGAGGTAGTGATATGGCGTGGGCATGTATGGCTGCCAATGGAACTGGTTCCCTTGTATTTATTGATGATGTGACTGCTGACAAAAGCAGCAGGATGAATTCAGAAGTGTTTCGGGCAATATTATCTGCTCATATTCAGCCAAATGCTTCAGAACTCATTGGACGGCGCTTCACAGTGCAGATGGACAATGACCCGAAGCATACTGCGAAAGCAACCAAGGAGTTTTTTAAGGCAAAGAAGTGGAATGTTCTGCAATGGCCAAGTCAATCACCTGACCTGAATCCAATTGAGCATGCATTTCACTTGCTGAAGACAAAACTGAAGGGAAAATGCCCCAAGAACCAGCAGGAACTGAAGACGGTTGCAGTAGAGGCCTGGCAGAGCATCACCAGGGACGAAACCCAGCGTCTGGTGATGTCTATGGAATCCAGACTTCAGGCTGTCATTGACTGCAAAGGATTTTCAACAAAGTATTAAAAGTGACAATTAGATTTATGATTATATTAATTTGTCCAATTACTTTTGGTCCCTTAAAAAGAGGGTGGCCACATTTGAATTTGTTGTAATTCCTACACCGTTCACCTGATTTGGATGTAAATACCCTCAAATTAAAGCTGAAAGTCTGCACTTAAAGCACATCTTGATTTTTTCATTTCAACTCCATTGTTGTGGTGTACAGAGCCAAAATAATGAAAAATGTGTCAATGTCCAAATATTTATGGACCTAACTGTATATATAATACGTCAGTAAAAAACCCTTTTGAGCTTTTCTGCTTTTTAAAAAAGGCGGTTGCTAACAAGTGGCTAATTGAGACGTCTTCTCTGATTGAACTCATGCTTCAGAAATCACAAAAGTGGTTTTCATTAGAGAAGATTATCTTGCTGAACAAAATCTGCGTTGCCCACAGAATACAAAATCCAATTAACCTAATCCCGTTGGCTTTTGTCGAGGGAAGCCGCGCGACTTCAGAGCCGTTCCTCTGAAATCGTGATTTCAGAAATAAGTGGAGGCAATGTTCTTCACACCTGGCACAAACATCCACTTGGACTCGAAGATGAACTGATTAGAATTTGATTGTCAAAAGTCACTAACTCAAGAATTCATATGCTAATCTTGTCAATTTCACACAAATATCTAATGGGATAAAATGAGGCATTGACCTGCGAGGCGGTAATTCTAGTCAGAGAAGCGTCATCCTGGATTTAGCTGCATCATTCTGAGGAAATGCACGTTGTCCCTGAACGGTGTTATGTGGAGCGCTAAATGTCTCCAAGACACTGGAGATGGCAAATTAGTATCAAAACATTTCTTTTAATTTATCATAAAACACCGTGATAGGATATATCATGGCCATGTTTCTGATTGGTTTGCAGGTATATGTTAAAGTCGTGTGTTGATGTAGGACACCACCTTTCATACTTTCAGTATGTTTCTATAACAGCAAACCCAGAAAATCTAAATAAATCACGACATAAACGACCAAAGTGTATCTAACTGCAGGAAACCATAGTAACATCACTACACTAAAAGGTACTTTGCTGACCAGCTAATCCTATAATGGTTTAAAAACGCACTTCTGCTTTTACGGCCCTCAGTTAGTTTCCTTCTCGCTGTTCTCCTTCACCTCGTTTCATGATGCAGCTGCTTTCAGTCCAAACACTCTGATATGCTCACAGTTCTGGCTCCGCAGCCAGAAGCTTCCCTCGGGAAGAGGCCGAGAGCGACACGCAGCTGAAGGGTTCTTCTGTGAGGAGCTGAGAACCACTCGCGAGTCCTCCGTGAGCATCACGCAGCTCCTGCATCGTTTTGATTGGATCCAATAAATAAAACGGACAAAAAGAAGAAGAAGAAATAAACTGCTGATCTCGTCATAATAACACATTATGACCTGACAAGTTGCTTGAGACCAGACGAGAAGTTGGTGTCTGGCAGTGTCAGTACTTATTGATCTCCCCTCCTCCTCCTCCTCCTCCTCTTCCTCCACAGCACCAAGGCAGTCAGCAGGTATCACTCTCCCTTCCTGGCCGAGTGCTACAAGAAGCTGCTGCAGCTCCGAGAGCAGCTGCTGCTGGACTGCCAGAGGGAGTGGACCAATTTTCTGGAGTATGACACACACACACACACACACACACACACACACACACACACACACACACACACACACACACACACACACACACACACACACACACACACACACACACACACACACAGCTGATCATAAACTCAAATGGAAAAAAGTGCTAAAACATGTCAGTCTCTCAGCTTTGTCTGTTTTGGTCGAGTGGACCATCGTTGTCTGTTCAGAACGCAGTTTGCACTTACCTTAATTTACACTTCACAATCTCTCTCTCTCTCTCTCTCCTCTCTCTCTCGCTCTCTCTCTCTCTCTCTCCGCAGTCAGTTTGGGGAGCATTATCACACCATGAAAAGGGCTATTAGTCACCTAGCAACCATGGACTGTCTCTTTTCATTGGCTGAGGTGGCTAAACAAGGGAACTATTGCAGGTGATGTCCTCGTGATAACCGTAAATATTGGTGAGCGTGTGTGTGTGCGCCATTTTGTGTGTGAGTGTGAGATAACGCGTGTGTGTGGGTGTCCTGTGTCGTGTCCTATAGTCTCAGACAGGCTGTGTGTGGGAGTGTGCACCGGGCTCGGCAGCGTGCTCGGCCAAAACGCCAACATCTCTCCCACACACACACACACACACACACACACACACACACACACACACACACACACACACACACACACACACACACACACCTTCATATTGTCCATTTTATTGTTATAGTCTCTACTTCTCTTGCATGTAAATATGTGTTTATTCTTTTTAAAGATAGTTTGACTTTTAAGCTGCGATATGTATGTTTTTATTTCGTTTCTTCCGGTGACAATACCATCTCTCTGCCTAGCTCCTATTGTTACTGCTTTTATTGTTTGTTTTTACCATGTGAAGTGCATTTGAGTACCTTTTTTAAAGCGCTATACAAATATAATGTAATATTATTATTATTAATATTAGTGCAATACACATATTTTCTTGCTTGCCAAGAGCTAGACGAGTAGATCAACAACACTCGTGTCTGTGAGCTAAACATTAGCTGTTAGCTTAGCATAGAGACGGGGGGCAGGGCAACGGCTGTCCGAAGCTGTGAAGAGTGAAAAGAACATCCATCCATCCATTTTCCACCGCTTATCCGGGGTCGGGTCGCGGAGGCAGCAGGTCAAGCAGGCTGACCCAGACTTCTCTCTCACCCGCAACATCTACCAGCTCATTCTGGGGGATCCCGAGGCGTTCCCAGGCCAGCTGGGAGATATAATCCCTCCAGCGTGTCCTGGGTCTTCCCCGGGGCCTCCTACCAGTTGGACGTGCCTGGAAAACCTCTAAAGGGAGGCGTCCTGGAGGCATCCTAATTAGATGCTGAACCACCTCAGCTGACTCCTTTCGACATGAAGGAGTAGCGGCTCGACTTCAAGCTCCCTCCTGATGTCCGAGCTCCTTACCCTATCTCTAAGGCTGAGCCCGGCCACTCTACGGAGGAAACTCATTTCGGCCGCTTGTATCCGCGACCTCGTTCTTTCGGACACGATCCAAAGCTCGTGACCATAGGTGAGGGTTGGGACGTAGACCGACCAGTAAATTGAGAGCTTTGCCTTTCGGCTCAGCTCCTTCTTCACCAAGACGGACCGGTGCAACGCCTGTTTTACTGCTGCAGCCGCACCGATACGCCTGTCGATCTCCCGCTCCATTTTACCCTCACTCGTGAACAAGACCCCGAGATACTTGAACTCCTTCGCTTGTGGTAGGCACTCTGTCCCCACATGCTGAACATGCTGTAGCTTAACGAGGGGTCACGGTGTGTGTCGCTAGTTCTTGGCCCAGGACTAGAGGATGTTTGTAGTATGTTCTCTGGAAGTTACTCATCAAACTCTCTGCAGAAATAGTCAACAAGCGTATTTCACAAACTATATATATTTAGTATATTTATATAGAAACCTGGTCAATGAATCATTAGGCTATTATTGTTCAATATCTATACATTTTATGTATATAGATATGCTAAATACACTGCCCGGCCAAAAAAAAAGTCACCACCAAAAAAATAGGTCACACACTCTAATATTTGGTCAGGTCTAGGTTCAGCAACAGTATGTGCTCAAAGAATGAGGTCAGCTGACTACCTGAATATACTGAATGACCAGGTTATTCCATCAATGGATTTTTTCTTCCCTGATGGCACGGGCATATTCCAATGCCAGGATTCATCGGGCTCAAATTGTGAAAGAGTGGTTCAGGGAGCATGAGACATCATTTTCACACATGGATTGGCCACCACAGAGTCCAGACATTGAGAATCTTTGGGATGTGCTGGAGAAGGCTTTGCGCAGCGTCAGCTAAATGAAATGTAATGTAATGTCATCTTGGTGAGAAATTAATGCAACACTGGATGGAAATAAATCTTGTGACATTGCAGAAGCTTATCGAAACAATGCCACAGCGAATGCGTGCCGTAATCAAAGCTAAAGGCGGTCCAACGAAATATTAGAGTGTGTGACCTTTTTTTTTGGTGGCGAATTTTTTTGGCCAGGCAGTGTATATTAAAGAGCAGTAAATGGCAACATGTTTCACCATTTATGCATTCTTTTTTTGCCTTTTTTTAATTTCGTGATCGATTGATATAGTGTTACATTTAAATTTTTGATCAGTCAAATTGTTTTTATTAGATTTAAAATAATAAATGCATTGCACAATTGTGTGTGTGTAATTGGTTGTGTATGAGCCCTTGCTGAGTGTGTTCTCTGAGTGCAGACCAGAGGTGTGTGAAAGTCAGCGTCAGATTATGATCCGGGACGGCAGACACCCTGCCATCGACTTACTGATGGGAGAGCACAACCAGTATGTGCCCAACCTCACCGAACTACAGGTACACACACACACACACACACACACACACACACACACACACACACACACACACACACACACACACACACACACAGGCTCATTCAGAGGGCTTCAAACCACACGTTGAGCCAAAACACGCTGGGACCTTTGTTTGCTCATTCAGGCGGCTCTGAAACAAATTTGTAACGGCACTCGCACAAATACACACACAATGCACACTCACTCACTCACTTGCATGGCAGTGCACATACTTCCTCGCTCAGTGCTGGAGTGGGTGTAGGTTAATTTTGCAACAGAAGCACAAGCCAATAGGAAGAGGAGCCAAGCTTTCAATCCACCCACCTCCTCAGCTGTGCAGGACAGCATGCAAATATCTTATTCTGTCTCTCTCATCGCCTTCTGTCTTTGTCACTGTTATCCTCTCCTGTCCTCTCTTCTCCTCTCCTCTCCTGTCCTCTCTTCTCCTCTCTTCTCCTGTCCTCTCCTTTCCTGTCCTGTCCTCTCCTCTCTTCTACTCTCTTCTCCTCTCTTCTCCTGTCCTGTTCTCTCCTCTCTTCTCCTGTCCTGTCCTGTTTCACAGGGCGATGGCAGGAGAACTATGATAATCACTGGTCCTAATATGGGGGGTAAGAGCTCCTACATCCGCCAGGTGGCCCTGATCTGTGTTCTGGCTCAGATGGGCTCCTACGTCCCGGCCTCTGAGGCCCGCCTGGGCGTGCTGGACGCCATCTATACCAGGTATGAACACAAATGGGAATCGGTTTTAAGTGGAAGTTCTGACGGAGCAAACGGACGGAGTGTTTACCTAATGGGGGAACTGGAGGGTTTGTGCTATGCTTCTAAGACGACGCTGTAACCGCAGAGTGAGAGCAGTGCACTAAATGTGCAAAAATACACACACATAAACACACAGATGCTCTGGATATCTGATATTGCTCCTTTCATGTTGCCACATTACTGATGACCCACTAATGTTGCAACATTGATAAAAAGGATTTAATGGGTGTGCAAGAAAGCCGAAGGTCTTCATCTGGAAGGAAATGGTGGGAAAAAAAGATTGTTTACACCTGGCACTCTACACGGACAACACACCGTAAATAAATATCATGATATAACGGATACAGAGAACTACTATTACATGATGATAGTCGTTCATGAATAATATTTCCATGAATACAAACAAATATCCACGTCATATAATGCAGGACCATCAGGAGAGACAATTCAAAAGTTAAATACATAATTCCATAGTATAAACCTGTGTATACTAAAGCATCAAATTGATAAATCCAATAGTAAATGTGTCCCTTTCAGTAGATTCAGACTCTCATTGGTGCCACAGCAGGTGAAAGTAATGTTTTTTTGGGCTTATTTTTTGTTCATTGATCAACTAATTCTGCTGTTATCAACATTATTATTTTTTTATATTATCTCAGGAGGGAGCAGAGGTACGGGAACATGTGTGGTATATTGTAAATGTATTCTTCAAATTTCCTGACGCTTTCTTAATTTTGTTTGATACTTTCAATAAAGATAATTTGGAAAAGATTTCCACAAGGACTTCCTCTGCAGCAGTTGTTTCTAATTCGTTGAATAATTACATTAACGGCCAAATCTCAGCTCTGAAAGGAGACGTTGGCGAGCCCACAGAGCAACAGTTTTCATTGGGACTACTTTCTCCTGAAGGAGCGCTCTAAATCCAAACTGCTGAAAGCTGCACAAGTTAACTGAGACGATATGTTTAGTTTGTTTTGTAACCTGATGAACTGAGACTTCACTGTGAATCCTCTAGTTTGTGTATTGGATTCATGCAGCAGTGTAGATGCCACAGAAACACAAGATGAATAAAGTCATTTGATGCAGCTGCACAGAAACAACGGCACCCAGTTTGCTTGTCGTCACTTGGTCACACCCATGTGTGTGTGTTTTATTTTTCCCGGCGAGCACATCCATAAACAATGATGCGCTCAAAAACAGGTTCATAAGAACACACCAACGCATACGAGCTCTAGTCAATGTAAAAGTGACAAAACAAGCTCCAGTGTGTCTCTCTCTTTATTGATGGACAAACGTACCCAAGACGTAATACCCAAGTGACTTCTTCTAGCTTTGGGTCCTTCGTCAGAAAGACGAAGATAGTGGCCATGACAACGCCGATGGAGCACATTGCACCTTCACCGCCGCAGGTTATTCTATATATATATATATATATATATATATATATATATATATATATATATATATATATATATATATATATATATATATATATATATATATATATATATATATATATATATATATATATATATATATATATACACATATATATATATATATATATACACATATATATATATATATATACACATATATACACACATATATATATATATATATATTGCTCCAAATACATACAAGGACACCTTTAAAAACCAACGCCTCAGTCACCTGTGACAGGGTCCGGTTTATTTCTAGGTGTGTGTGTGTGTGTGTGTGTGTGTGTGTGTGTGTGTGTGTGTGTGTGTGTGTGTGTGTGTGTGTGTGTGTGTGTGTGTGTGTGTGTGTGTGTGTGTGTGTGTGTGTGTGTGTGTGTGTGTGTGTGTGTGTGTGTGTGTGTGTGTGTGTGTGTGTGTGTGTGTGTGTGTGATCATGGTTCTGTGCGATGCAGCTCTCTGTATTGTAGAAACCCTCAGACAATGAGGCATTGTTGGAGAAGATCCCTCCCCCCCGATGATTATTCTCATTATGATGACAGTAGCAGTAAGCTCTGCATGTTGTTTCCAGCCCCGGCTACATATTAGTGTGGAGCACAGGCCAATAAGCTGTATGGCCTCCGTTATTCTGCCTGTGATTAGACCTAATGGCTTGCAGATGTGTGTAATTGTCTTGATCGTGGGTTTAAGCATGTTCTTATGTTTTAACCCAGTGGGTGCCGGCGCATGCACGTTCTCACCTCTGTCCTCGAGAGAGGCAGTTGGTGGTTTTGGACTTGCCATTAACGTAACGAGAGGATTTTGGCTGGTTCTCACATATTTAATGGTTTCCTTGAGGGTCAGCGTTTGCGTTTATTAGAACGTCGCGGGTCGGTTGCGTGGACAGAAGTAAGGAACCAATCATAAAACTTGAGATTTATGAAAAGCAGTGCAGATCGTGCATTCTGTATATTCGGTAGATGGAAAACTAAAATTCAATTATAAACAATATAAAAAAACATTTTGAAGTAAAATTTGTCAAATAGAAATAAGCTTCCAATATAAATGTATTTAAACAACCTTTTTTCACTGTGTACTATGAATTAAATGTCTGTAAATTTATAGCACCAACATCTTCTAAAATACCATCAATATCATCTTTTTTCTTCACTTTTTATTATCAAAAAACATTTTTGCTCATACCAAAAACTATTTATTTTCTTCATAAACTAAGCTTATTGATGACTTCTTCTTAAATTGATCCGCTTTGATTGAGTTGATTGTATTGAGATTGTGGCGAAGAGCTGTGGAGTGACAAGCAACATATATAGGTCTCCAGCGGGATTCAAACTGAGGACGTTGAGTATTTTAGCCCAAGTCCACAAGGCTGTTCTGCTTTTAAAAAAAATAAATAAAAATAGTACAGTGCATCCGGAAAGTATTCACAGCGCTTCACTTTTTCCACATTTTCTTATGTTACAGCCTTATTCCAAAATGCATTAAATTCATTGTTTTCCCTAAAATTCTACACACAATAATAATAACAATGAAATAAGCTTGATAATTAAAATAAAAAATAACTAAAATTTAACACGTACATAAGTGTTCACAGCCTTTGCTCAATACTTTGTTGAAGCACCTTTGGCAGCAGTTACAGCCTCAAGTCTTCTTGAGTACGATGCTACAAGCCTGGCACCTGTTTCTGGGCAGGTTCTCCCGTTCTTCTTTGCAGAACCTCAAGCTCCATCAGGTTGGATGGGGAGCGTCGGTGCACAGACATTTTCAGATCTCTCCAGAGATGTTCAATCGGGTTCAAGTCAGGGCTCTGGCTGGGCCGCTCAAGGACATCCCAGAGTTGTCCTGAAGCCAGTCCTTTGTAGTCTTGGCTGTGTTTTCATCCAGGATGTCTCTGTACATGCTGCATTCATCTTTCCCTCAATCCTGACTCGTCTCCCAGTTCCTCCCGCTGCAAAACATCCCACAGCATGATGTGCCACCAGCATGCTTCCCTGTAGGGATGCTGTTGGCCAGGTGATGAGCAGCGCCTGCTTTCCTCCAGACATGACGCTTGGCATTCAGGCCAAAGAGTTCAATCTTTGTTTCATCAGACCAGAGCATTGTGTTTCTCATGGTCTGAGAGTCCTTCAGGTGCCTTTTGGCAAACTCTAGGCAGGCTGTCATGTGCTTGTTACCGAGGAGTGGCTTCGTCTGGCCTCTCTACCATACAGGCCTGATGTGTGGAGTGCTGCAGAGATGGTTGTCCTTCTGGACGGTTCTCCTCTCTTCATAGAACAACGCTGGAGCTCTGTCAGAGTGACCATCAGGTTCTTGGTCACCTCCCTGACTGAGGCCCTTCTCCCCCGATCGCTCAGTCTGGCTGGGCGGCCGACAATTCTGTCTCGGAGATCTGCAGACAGTTCATTGGACTTCATGGCTTGTGCTCTGACATGCACTGTCCACTGTGGGCCCTGATATAGACGGTGTGTGCCTTTCTACATCATGTCCACTCAACTGAATACAGCAGGGTGGACTCCAATCCAGTTGTAGAAACATCTCAAGGCTGATCAGAGGAAACAGGATGCACCTGAGCTCAATGTTGAGTGTCATGGCAAAGGCTGAGAATACTTATGTAATAGACTTGCAAGAATTTCCCCAAAACCTTTTTCACCTTGTCATTATGGGGTGTTGTGTGTAGAATTTTGAGGAAGAAAATTAATTTAATACATTTTGGAATAAGGCTGTAACATAACAAAATGTGGAAAAAGTGAAGCCGTGAATAATTTCTGGATGCACTGTAAATAAAAGGGATCTTATGGAGGTGAGTAATTTGTTTCAGCTTTAAGTCAGGGGGAGGTGAGCACAGAGTATGAGCTTCAGTCAGAGTTGCTTTTCCTTTCTTTTCCAAAAAAAAGAGAAGGAAAAGCTAATTAATATCCATAGAAACGCACACGACACCGGCTTCTGTTTCTAACGGCACCGCTCGGCCCTATCCATCACGAGATCCTGAGGAGAATCGGTCGGGGTCGTAATCGCTCAATCAATTCCCTTCTGTGTCACTCTTCTGTGCTACAGCATTTGTTGTTGTTGTGTGTGTGTGTTTCATTGTCGGCATTGAGTCCTGAAGGTTATAGAGCACATCCTTCCATCCCTTCATGGTTGTTATGGAAACAGCAAAAGGAAGCCGAATGTAAAACAGCGTTTTTGAAAAAGACCTTTAATCGACCACGGACTCGTAGCAGTGATTATGCCGTGTTTTACTCAAGTCTTCCACAGGCTCCCTCCCCTCAAAGGGTGCAGTGAGATTCAAATGTATCCTCTTTTTTTATCTCCTCCTTTTTGGGGCCCAGGATGTTGCATCCTAAATGGAAGTTGGTGCGGTGCAAATGTGTTTTGGGAAAATATCCAGCTCGGCTACGATATGAGTCTTAAAGGAGGTTTATCGTGCACATCAAACAACAACATTTACCAGTCGCACTGGGAGAAGTGTACTGTTGCCGAAGACATCTAGGTTTATCGTGCACATCAAACAACAACATTTACCAGTCGCACTGGGAGAAGTGTACTGTTGCCGAAGACATCTTCTCTGCCTGACTAAACTCCATCCATGGCTCCTCCAAGTATCTTTTTTTTGGGGGGGCTTTTGTTTTTTTTCTCTCCCAAAAACAAGACTGTGGGGCGACTGTGGCTCAGTGGTTAGCAAGTCGGTCTTTCAATCAGAAGGTCGGTGGTTCGGTCCCCGGCTCCGGCAGTCTGTGTCGTTGTGTCCTTGAGCAAAACACTTAACCCTAATTGCTCAGCGTTGCTGTGTCTACGGTCTACTGTATATCATGTAAGTCGCTTTGGATAAAAGCGTCAGCTAAATGAAATGTAATGTAAAGACGTTTTGCCATGAGGTGCTATAGGTAAAACAAACTGGGCTGTCTGAGAGCAACAAGTGAACCTTGAGTTTCAGAAAGACCCTTGAAATGTGGCTCATCGTGCTTTCCAGAGAGGTGTGAGCCGCTGATGATGAATGACTCTATTTTCAGGATGGGCTTGTTTGGCGGGAACGAGGAACTGGATGCTGAGCAGCGGGACGCCCAGCTGGCGGGGCGCGCGTGTGTTTCTGCTGCATGTCCGCTCATCAGCGGTGCGAAGGCTGCTCGCTCCTTTCATCTGATTCTGTCTTTCCCGCAGTATAGATCTGATTGTCACAATTTCCCCCGAGTCTCAGCGCAAACGATAAATTGGCTAATTAAATGCGGCAGCATGTCTGCCACACCCCTTTTTCCGATGTGGCGTATCCGATATGGCGTAACCGTAGTAACGCGCTGTGCGTGTGTGTGTGTGTGTGAGAGAGTGTGTGTGTGTGTGTGTGTGTGTGTGTGGGTGGGATACCGCTATGTTGAAGGACATTTGGGGGGGCGGGAAAAAGACAGATTTGAGGTGAGAGGAGGCTGGCTGGCGGGGCATCTGTGATCCAGCTGGAGTCCCAGCTCTCCCCGTCAGCCCGTGTCCGTGCTCTCAGAGGCTTGGGAAGAATTCAACATGTTGTCAGTGTGCTCAGCGGGTGGCAACATCGACAGGGTTCAAGTTAGTCTCGTTCCACTTTTAGATTCAACATGGCCTCTAATTTGGCCTCCCGCCGTGATAGTGGACCATCACCAACAATACTTATGCTGGAGGCATTTGTCAATGCATTCATTGCATGCTTCCTAGGCTGACGAGTAGATGTGTTTTTAATGTTTCTCATCACATGTCGGGCCTCATGCCAGAACATTTCAATGCTCCTGTATCAGGGGTTTACAGCAGCAGATTGACGTCGATGGTTCTTGCTCCTTCCTGGAGCTCTCGGTTCAAAACTGAAACCAAAACTGTCCCCACGTCAAGATCTTCCTCTCAAAGAAAGCTGACATTGATGAAGTTGCATAAGATAACATTTGAAAGTCTGCATCAGTTTCTGTTTGTGAGAGAAAATGAATGCATAGCGATAAACGATTGATGGGGTTTGAAGACATTTATATTGTATACAATATACATTATTATAATTTTAATCTCCGATGCTGGCGGCTGAATGAGGATAAATCCAGATTAAATAAAACCTGGAGGAATTTCATAAATGGCTGGACGTTAAACCCAAGTAGAGTTTCGTAAGTCGTGGAAACGCTGTTGGGTAATGAAGGTGGCCTCGTCATAAGAGCGCCACGTCGAGGCCTTGAGGTCAGACCGGGACGTGGATGACACGCGAGGGAACGACGGCCTCACCCTGCAGGTGGACTTCCTTCTTGTTCTCCTGTTCGGTTTGAAAGAGGAACCTCAGTGTGGGAGCTTCTTGCTCTCACTTTTAGTTTCACACCTTTCCTTTTCTTGGCTGTGTGTGCAGTTCTGTCTGTGGGTGTTTGGTTGGGTCAGTGGAAGAACAACAGAATTATCTCCATGGCTTCATCTTCGAGATCAAGTAATTCTTCCAAACTTGTTTTAAAATGTACTATAATGGTTGAATCTGAGAATGCAACTCTAGCATTATTAATATAATTTCGTGCTTCTGCTTTAAAATGTAAGTGATCCACCCTCCGTTATTTGCATTGGTGACTTTTTCCAACGTTGTTGCACGCAAACAATGATTGTATCGAGGCCATCTGGAAATGTGTATTTTGTTTTGTATTACAAGAGCTCAAAAGTAGAGCTATGAAAGGGGATAAAGAATAATGGAAAACTTTCAATCTAACCCTGAAAACAGTCCGACACGCCATTTCAAAAACTGTAAATGATCTCCGTGTGACTCTCTCAGCCTCTCACTTTTGACCTGTCACTTTTTTCTTCTTCTCTTGCTCTGATCCTCAGGATGGGGGCTTCGGACAACATTTACAAAGGCCGCAGCACGTTCATGGAAGAGCTGACCGAAGCCTCGGAGATCATTCTCCGTGCAACCAAGCGCTCATTAGTCATCCTGGATGAACTGGGACGGGGAACCAGCACCCACGATGGGATCGCCATCGCCTATGCCACCCTGGAGTACTTCATCAGAGATGTAAGTGTGTGTGTGTGAAGGGACGCCCTGTACTGCTGACGTGTGAATACGACTATTTAAAGAGGGAAAGAAATGGAGAGAAACGAGGCAAGGCACTGATGGGACTTTTAAATAACAGTTAGTGTGAAATACCAAATAGAGTGAAATACACCCTGTTGTCAAACGCACACACATTCACCTTGTGAATCTCTGTTTTTTGAAGCCAAATTAACCATCAAGCGTTCCTACGCGTGTCCGTATGAGCCCAGTGCGCTCTGCAGACTGCAGTGATTGTTAGTTTTTTGCGAGGGTCCGGAGGGGCTTCGGCAGCAGAGCTTGATCTACAATGTTAATAATCTGTTGGAGTGCAAGCAGAGAGAGAGAGAGAGAGAGAGAGAGAGAGAGAGAGAGAGAGAGAGAGAGAGAGAGAGAGAGAGAGAGAGGAGAGAGAGGAGAGAGAGAGAGAGAGAGAGAGAGAGAGAGAGAGAGAGAGAGAGAGAGAGAGAGAGAGAGAGAGAGAGAGAGAGAGAGAGAGAGAGAGAGAGAGAGAGAGAGAGAGAGAGAGAGAGAGAGAGAGAGAGAGAGAGAGAGAGAGAGAGAGAGAGAGAGAAGAGAGAGAGAGAGAGAGAGAGAGAGAGAGAGAGAGAGAGAGACTATGTCAAAGTGTGCAAAGGGACGTATGTTGGGCCTTGTTTGATTTTCATGAAACACCCACATAATCCAGGCTGATGGCAGGTTGATGTCCGGCTTGTTTGTCTCTGTAGTGGCCATGCTGTTTCTCAACGATACGTTTCCAGCTTATTTTTGTCAGCCGCCGTTTAAAAAAAATAAATAAACAGCACTTACGGCAAGCAGAAGGGTACAATCTTAGCCAGCAGCCGATGCCAAAAGGGAAGAGAGGGACCGGGGCAGACTCCTGACACTCCTGAGAGTGTGGGGCTCTGTCAAGAGTACTATGAAGTGTGTGTGTGTGTGTGTGTGTGTGTGTGTTCTGCTGGGATTATGTGCACTGGCGCAGTCAGGAGCCCCTTTGGGTGTTGCACAATGTTGCGTATCTCTACATTTTTGACAGAGCAGTCCATTGGTACCCTGAGAAAAGGGGGGGGGGTGTTTGTGTTTAGTGAACCGGGTCATCGATACCATGAGACATTGCCGAGTCCATCGTGTGTAGAGTATTGGCAGTGCTTTGGATCAATGCCGTCAGCACAGGACACCCATTGTTTCAGTGCAACGGGGGTTGCATGCTCGAGGTTGAGACACAGCTGTTGTTACGTCAGAAATGCTCAACGCGCGTTTAACTTTACCTAAAGTGTTTAGCTAAAGTGCACCTTACCCAGAGGGTCTCTGTACACTTTGACAAGACAATTAAAAGAATCACCAGAAGATGCACTAATACAAATTATTATTATTATTTTTACCGTTCACGATGGATCAAATTCCATATGTAATGTGACAGGTATCACTCTGTCGTAATGGACTGTGCGGTCCCCCTCAGCGCTATGTAGCCTTTTAGCCTATTCTGGATCCTCGTTGTGGTTTTTGTGGGCCGCAAACTCTGCTCTTGTCAACCTCACTTCCTGCAGCCGTTAGCGACTAGCTGGTGAGCATCATGAAGCAGCAAAAGAGACAACGTCTTTTCAAGAGTTTGTGTAGACCAAATTAATGAATATAATAAATACATATTCCGTAATCTATTATTCCAAGTCATTTACATTTATTAACTTGGATGGTCCACACCGACCTTAGGGAGCTCGTATTTAGTCTCGCACTCGAGCAAATCTGTTTGGGAACTACAAAAACCACGAATTTTAAATAGTGAAAGCATGAGGCCCAGGGTGCAGCTCATTGACGGATACTATTGAGAGGTTAGTATACTTACTCCACCGCTGCCTTCTGGGTAATCAAAGCTTACAAGCTGTATCCAATCTGAGAGTACTGGTATTTGTTTATTTTCTGTTTTTTGTTAGGCCTCAGTCAAAAAGGCTCCAAATTGCCCCGAGTTACCCCTGTTCAAATATAGATGAATAAACATTTCTCTTTTGAAAAGCTCATTCCAGTTTTCATGTTTTGCCAGTTCCAGATTAATCTTTGGACAGCATCTAGGTTGTTATGCAATCCTGCTGGAAAACGTAGAATGAAGATGTGTAAGTAGCAGCTAATGCAGCAGGCAGCTGCTGCTGGCAGGAGGAGGGAGCTCTCTAACTACCTGTTGTATAACGGCATTGATTTCTCAGAGAAGCCTTGCTATTAACGGAAAGACAAACAAAGGAAGTTGTGCTGTACTGAGAGGCCTCCTCGATGCTGTCCGACCTGCGGAGTCTTTCACCCCTCTTCCTCCTGCTCGTCCTCCTCTGCCCCGTCCTCCTCCTCATCCTGCTCTCCTTCTTCCTCGCCAGACTCAACGGTTGGCGTCAAGAGTCTACTCCTCCTTTGACTCAGTTGTCATGGCGACGCACCTTTTCCCTGCCCCCCCCCCCAGCACTCACCTGAGAGATAGTTTATAATGTAGATGGGTTTCATAACACCACTCGATAAAAGAAACAGCCTTGATGCAGGGAAAGAGAGAGAAAAAAAGAACAACCTGAAAATTTAGGAAGAGCAAGGATCACAAAAAAAACAACTTGCCAAGTTTGCCGGGTTTCTTGCGGCGAAACCCCCTACCGGCACACGGCTGGACCTCAGCTGTGACCTCACGTTGGCCTCTTCTTGAGCCCTTACGCACTGTGACTCGCTCAGACTCTCACGTCTCTTCACGCCAACAGCAGGTCATGCATTTGGTTTCACACTCAGCTCATCACTAAACATCGCTCTCCACTCGCACCGTGACTCAGGCTTGCATGTGTGCACAATCATAGTAATACTGCGCCGCAAACAAAACAAAACAACAACAGAATCGGGCCCAAGTTTACACTTGGACCCGCTGGAGAACGACAACTCACCAAAACTCACTTTTGGCTGCACAATAATGGGTACATTTGCATCGCTCCACGTGAGTGTAAATGGTCTGATGTGCTCACGCTGATGCACAAACGCTCCTGTGAAGTACCCACATGTGCTCCACTGACTCTGCACTTAATATACAGCATCAAACTGTGTGTGTGTGTGTGTGTGTGGTAATCCAAGCTTCTCTGTGCTTTGATGACATCACCGGGGCCGGCTCCGAGTGCCTTTCAGCCCATGTGAGTCTCTCTGTTGGGACCACTGGCTAGTTAACCGCCTCTCCGCTCATATGGCGGCTCCCACTGATAACGCCGTCCCTGACCCACGCCGATGTTAGCATTGTTGGCTGCTGAATCTAACATCGCCATGTTGAGAGACGTGTGGAGGCAATCATTCATTCATAGATGTGCTCTGAGGAGATCGAGCAAATTGAAATTTAAGGAGAAAAGAAGGGAAATCAAAAGCTTTGGCAAGCATGTTTTCTCATTTATAGGAGATTATTAGCGGGTTTCCTTGCTCGATTCGCTGGAACGCAGACGCCGGAACTAGATACGAATAGTCTCAAAGCTTGAAAATGAATGTTCAAGTGAATCCCTGCAGCATGGAACGCCTGCAGGGATTCACTTGAACCAAAGCACTGATTCTGACACGGATAAGTTAGTCCTGATCTACTTTACACAGAAGGTCTCTTAGTGCTGGCACGGCCACGGGCACAGCTTGCCTGCTTTCTAGTCAGAATTAACTTTTTAACGCTGACTCTTGTGTGAGAGTTCTCCGAATCAAACAGTTAAATAAAACTCACAATTCTCCTTCAAACACCACCGATCAAGACCTCCATGAAGGCAAATCCTGACTGACCCACAAACCCGGCGTTGCAATATATACGCTATATATATACATATATATACACTCACCTAAAGGATTATTAGGAACACCATACTAATACTGTGTTTGACCCCCTTTCGCCTTCAGAACTGCCTTAATTCTACGTGGCATTGATTCAACAAGGTGCTGAAAGCATTCTTTAGAAATGTTGGCCCATATTGATAGGATAGCATCTTGCAGTTGATGGAGATTTGTGGGATGCACATCCAGGGCACGAAGCTCCCGTTCCACCACATCCCAAAGATGCTCTATTGGGTTGAGATCTGGTGACTGTGGGGGCCATTTTAGTACAGTGAACTCATTGTCATGTTCAAGAAACCAATTTGAAATGATTGGAGCTTTGTGACATGGTGCATTATCCTGCTGGAAGTAGCCATCAGAGGATGGGTACATGGTGGCCATAAAGGGATGGACATGGTCAGAAACAATGCTCAGGTAGGCCGTGGCATTTAAACGATGCCCAATTGGCACTAAGGGGCCTAAAGTGTGCCAAGAAAACATCCCCCACACCATTACACCACCACCACCACCAGCCTGCACAGTGGTAACAAGGCATGATGGATCCATGTTCTCATTCTGTTAACGCCAAATTCTGACTCTACCATCTGAATGTCTCAACAGAAATCGAGACTCATCAGACCAGGCAACATTTTCCCAGTCTTCAACTGTCCAATTTTGGTGAGCTCTTGCAAATTGTAGCCTCTTTTTCCTATTTGTAGTGGAGATGAGTGGTACCCGGTGGGGTCTTCTGCTGTTGTAGCCCATCCGCCTCAAGGTTGTGCGTGTTGTGGCTTCACAAATGCTTTGCTGCATACCTCGGTTGTAACGAGTGGTTATTTCAGTCAAAGTTGCTCTTCTATCAGCTTGAATCAGTCGGCCCATTCTCCTCTGACCTCTAGCATCAACAAGGCATTTTCGCCCACAGGACTGCCGCATACTGGATGTTTTTCCCTTTTCACACCATTCTTTGTAAACCCTAGAAATGGTTGTGCGTGAAAATCCCAGTAACTGAGCAGATTGTGAAATACTCAGACCGGCCCGTCTGGCACCAACAACCATGCCACGCTCAAAATTGCTTAAATCACCTTTCTTTCCCATTCTGACATTCAGTTTGGAGTTCAGGAGATTGTCTTGACCAGGACCACACCCCTAAATGCATTGAAACAACTGCCATGTGATTGGTTGATTAGATAATTGCATTAATGAGAAATTGAACAGGTGTTCCTAATAATCCTTTAGGTGAGTGTATGTATGTATATATATATATATATATATATATATATATATTCATCACCTCCCACCAGTTATACAAAATGAGCAAACTAGGTGGAGTGGGAGTGCATCATTATTTATACATATTTTTGATTAATCAAATGAAAACAAATTGTACATTTTAACAGTTTTTGCATGTCTTGTTACTTAGGTTTCCAACTCTTCCCTGTGAAATAAATTACTGTTCTGCATCAACTGACCATGAGATTTGATCGATTATAGTTTATTAATGTAGCCTCAACATATAAAACGTTGCATATTTCCATGTTTGTTCTTATTCTTACAGCCATATAACAAGGGGTGCTTTTACTTGCAAGGTCATGCCAGTAGGTCTACTTGCCTTAACATACAGTATTTCACTTGGCCAGCTAATCTAATAATTAATCTAATCATTTTTACCATAACTAATATAACTATTGGATCTTTTTCCTTTTTAAACTGTGAATCTTAAACCCCAAATGACGGCTTCATACCACTCGTATACAGTCTATCACAAGTGCAGCGGAGTTCCCCTTTAAAGGTGCAGTGTGGGGAACTTGCCGTCATCTAGCGATGTGGTTGCGAACATCAACCAACTGAAACTTCTCCCTTGTTGCATGCGTGTAGGAGAACGACGGGGCCCGGCCGGATGGCCCGATCTAGAGCCAGTGTTTGGTTTGTCCGTTCTAGGCTACTGTAGAAAACATGGCTGCCGGCTCTGTCACGAGGATCTGTTCCATTTGTTGATTTAAACGGATCATTTTGAGCTAACAAAAACACAACGATTCTGCACAGTGGTGTAGTGGGTATCACTGTTCGATTCCCCGGCTGGGCGGCCCCTCTGTGGGGCGTTTGCATGTGAACCTGAACAGGATAAGCGGTTAAGATACGATTAAAAAAAAGAATACGATAAAATAGTAATAATGGACGGATACACTAAAGAAAACATACTTATTAATGATAGGAAAAAAAAGTCCTATCTGTTCCTTTAAGAGATTTCTACACAATATGCAAACATTCAAATTGTAGATGTTTCTTATTCACCCTTACTGGGCAGAAAAAGCACAACTGCTGCACAAAGATCAGCAGTTTTTTTTCAGGGGGACATAATTGGACAAGTGACATTTGTTTCTAAAAAGCCAGAGTCGAATTCTTCCCTCCGGAAGCGCCCTGAAGCGCTGGTCCACGTCGGCATCCTAAACAGCCAGAGACGCAGCGTGATCTAAAGGAAAGGCCATCGCCTATGCACCAGTCACTGACCCCGACTCAAATCCCTTAGGCCAGTAAGAGAAGGAGATTGACTCGCGGTCAAAGTCAGAGGTCGGTCACACACACACACACACACACACACCAAATCTCCACGTTGTCTGTGCACACACACCTCAGCGAGAGCCTTGTTAGTTGTGAGGCGAGAACACGGAGGTCGTTGACTTGAGGCCCAATTGGATTAGTGTCTAATTGGATAGAGAGCAGTAACAAGACAGAGAGAGACTGCAATGGTTCTGTTGACCCCTCCAGACCTTTTTCCTCTGGATCACATCACCGGGTAGAAGCCCACTCGCATGCGCACATACAAACCAGCATCTTTGACAATGCATCGCTACAGGTTTACAGTGCTACATGCGCCAAGAGGAGGAGGAGGAGGAGGAGGAGGAGGAGGAGGAGGAGGAGGAGGAGGAGGAGGAGGAGGAGGAGGAGGAGGAGGAGGAGGAGGAGGAGGAGGAGGAGGAGGAGGAGGAGGAGGAGGAGGAGGAGGAGGAGGAGGAGGAGGAGGAGGAGGAGGAGGAGGAGTCAGACATGCTGTTTTTATTTGAACCTGGATATCAAGTGAGCTAAACACACAGCCTGTCCCATCTGAACAGGCCTCCTTAATGTCTGAGCGCTCCAAGAATCTGTTTCTAACCTTTAAGAGCGGATATTTATAGATGTTTCTTTTTTCCCCAGACTATCACTATTTGTAATTAGAGGCAGAGATATGTTCCCCACATCCCCTTTATCTAGTCGTCTCTTTTACAATTTTATGGTTTTGTCTATAACATAATCATCTTGTAGGATTGGAAAATTTAAAGTCACACACCTTTTTAAAACTGGATCATATTTCAACATATTTCATCATTAGGTAAAGAATTAAGTAAATTATATAACTTTTGTTGGCAAAAATGGTCTGATCCAGTGTGTTCTTAGCTCTCCCCTCTTGTCACTTTTTCTTTAAACTGGTTATTCAATCAACCAACTGTGTAAATATGGATGTGCAGGATCATTCTCAGACCAGCTGATTGTTTTTTTTTACGTATTGCTTCAGCACTGATTCCGTCACATCGTCCAGCTCTGCAGAACACGGTTGTCACCTCACCGGGTTGGTCTGGTAATCAGCACACCATGAAGGCAGCACGCTCTGCTTGTTTTTACCTTTTTGGTGTAGGTGGACAGAAATGATTGAAGCTGCGTGTGTGCGTGCACGTGCGTGCACGTGCATGCGTCTCACCGTCTCACCATGCTCGTCTCTCAGACGGAGGTATTACTGGTGACGTGTGACCTTTCTAAGACCGAGCGGCTAGCGGGGCGATCCCGGGGCCAGCCGAGTTCTGCAGCCGCCTGTCTGCTGCGATGATGCAAATCACCGGTCTGCTTCGCCGTGAAAGCTCACACACACTCGTTACTGCCATCATCAGACATGGCGATTACATTGGAATATTTAACCCAGTTATGTTTCATCAATACTGCATATGTATGTGTCTTAGCTATGTGCACTGCAGGGTACGGAGGCGGTTAAGTAACAGTGGGCCAAAGTACGGTAGCTGGAGATGCTCTTTTGTTTTGCAGATACAACTTTTGCTTGGTTGTGGTAACACAGACAGTGTTACATAATGCGACATTTGTTATGATACCTACCATTTGGTATATGTGTCACTATATCTCCTCTGTCTTTCTGCTCTTTTTTTTACGCCTACTTCTCTCTCTTGTATAAGACCGAAGGGAAAAAGTAAAAGAAATAATATAATTAAAATCCACGGTGAAGAAAATGAAAAACATTTAGCGGGACTGAAACACAATCTCAAAGTTTACTATGCATATTAATTATATAGTTGTAGTAAAGGTAAAGAAGCATTTCCATAAAGGCTTACAATAGTGTTTTCTTTAATATATTTGGTTACTTTGCAGATGAGTGTCAGATGATTGGTCGTCATAAATTAGTATATATATCCACATCTACGTATGATCCTCGTAACAGACTCATGATTTTTTTCCCATTTTCTGCTGCGTGAGATATTACCTGGCGGCCCCTAAGAGCCATCTCATGACCACTTGTGGGGTCCCGAGGTTGGAAACCACTGATTGATTTAATATTTGCTACGTTTGTTTACGAGAACGTTTCTGTTTCATCGCTGCGATTTATGGGGCCGTGGCTCATTGATTTTCATATGTGATTGTTATTCAATCAACAGGACTCCTCCGACTCCTTGTTAATACAGTGCAATAAGCATCCGAGTGTGTATAACAGAGGAATATGACCAGTACAACTGCAGTGCGTTAACATTTGCTGCAGTTTTTATATGATTTTATTGTCTGTATTTTGTGCACACACTGTGATCAGATCTATTTATTTTTTTCGCGAGCACACTGCAAAGCTGGTGAGTAGGTGGGAGGGTGGTAGAGCGGTAAAAAACAAAAATGGCAAGTGGAGGGTCACCACAAGTCATGTTACTGTACATCCTGTACTTTTTTACTTTTACCCGGCAGCGGAACGTCTGTGACTGCCGGAGACAACCGAAGTGACGAGTTTCTGCTCTAGAGCGGCTGCTGCTTCCTGTCGCTCGATGTTTTCTCACCAGTGTCGGCACAATGTACATTTCACAGTTCCACCTGGCTGACCCGCGGTTTCCTTTCGACCCGCCATCAATATGTTAACACTTGGCTCTCCCCCTTCCTCTCCTTAGGTGAAAGCCCTCACCCTGTTTGTGACCCATTACCCTCCTCTGTGCGAGCTGGAGCGAGGGTATCCTGAACACGTGTCCAACTACCACATGGCTTTCCTACTCAATGAACCTGACATCGCCACTGACGGTGTGTGTGTGGGTGTGTGTGTGTGTGTGTGTGTGTGTGTGTGTGTGTGTGTGTGTGTGTGTGTGTGTGTGTGTGTGTGCGTGCTTTTTGGGGTTTCACTGTTGACTTGCTATTCAATCTAGATCTAAATCATTATCTCTGGACAGTTGGAGATTTTAATGCGTGTGTGTGTGTGCGCGTGTGTGTGGACAGACGGAGAGGTTCAGCCAGAGTTCATCACTTTCCTCTACCAGTTAACTGAAGGAGCTGCAGGGCGGAGCTACGGCCTGAATGTCGCCCGATTGGCTGACATCCCAAACGACATACTACACACCGCCGCACGCAAATCCAAAGAGCTGGAGAGCGCGGTCAACACCAAGAGGTACGGCGAACATGCAAAGGGTCACGTAACCAATTTTGTAACCAAATTTGCTACTCACAGCCAGCAAAGAGGGAAATGCAGTATGTTTGTGGAGCTTGACCCATTGTACATTTGTATTTAACTTTTTGAATCTCTCTCACAAATCCAATACTTGATGGAAGTTTAGTATTTAAATCCCGGAGAAGGCCTTTAAACCGTCCCATGAATCAAAAGTGTTCAGTTCCTGTGCTTTTGGAGAGTTTCTTGAATGCTTTTCAATATAGCGGGAGCTTGACAGCTGGAACGAGTACAGAGAAAGGAAATAAAACTGGAAACAGCTCCACCGACACTAAATTGAAAGGTTGTTGAAGACCCAACACTCAAATGAACCTGATTGTATTCTTGTGCAGAAAATGTACCAATATTACTGGAAAATCTGACTGGGTGCAGATAACTGCAGCAGCTCAGACAGAGGACGAGAGACAGACCCACCAGCACATCGATATGATGGGATGTTTTCTGCTATGTAATTCCTGGGACAGAAAATCAGCACCTTTTGATTTCGAGACATGCAAAACCTGAATAGTTTAAAATTAGTTTGATGTTGACTTCATTTCAGATGCTTTTAGACTTTAGAGGCTTAAAGGGATGCAGCTATAACAACTTCTGGACTGTCAGTACACCACCTGACAGCAACAAATAAGCTCAGAAAAGTGTAGTGTGCTCTGCCAATATCTACTTTTATTTAACTGTGTTTTGCGCTGCAATATTCCTGAAGCAGAATTCTTAAATACTTTATTTTTTTTTATTGGAATTGAATGTTCCTAATTTTTTCTTATTCAATTTGTATGAATATATATGTGCGGACGTTGCTAATTAAAATCAAATTAAGTACATTTTGTCAAACTTCTGTCACATATTTTTTCCTAATTGGGTCCAAATCATATTTTCCCTTGCCTAATTACATTTTCCAAGTATTAAGAGGAACGCACAGGCGCACACTAATGGAGAAAGCAAGAGAAAATAAAAAAATGCTGACATGTTTTTTTCCTCTTAGGATGAACCACACGCTGCCAGGCACAGGTGTGCCGCTTACGACCAAGTTAGGAAGCTGAGCACGGCGAATTCTCCGTCTTGGGCAGTCAAAGCGCCAGCGTAGTGCACTTTCTCCGAATACGGCCTTCTTCCGCTGTAAATTTGTCCACCGCATCTCGTCGCTCTGTAGCAGGCGGCCTGCTGGGAGTTGAGTGCTGCTTAAGCCTCTCCCTAAGTAATCCTTAACATGTGAAATATATGTCAGCTCGCACACACACGCAGCCCTGCCACTCTGTCAATGTAATCCTTCCTATATGAAATGTTTGTACTTTGTTGGAGAGAAGCCAAGCTGAGCACACAATCATTTCACACACAGGAATTGAGCTGCTGGTCAGAGGTTAGAAGCAGGCATTTTATTGTGTTGTGTGTGTGTGTGTCCCCTCCACACACACTGTGAGGATATACAATACATATAATAATAATTATAACTTTATTTATAACCAAAAATACATATTTTTTTACAATATTTTGTTTTTGTGTCTTTATCTCTAGGAAGAATAGGAAACTTCTCTCAGGTCTCTTGAGCATCTCGGACAGATCGTCCCTTGCGGAGTGGCTGCAGATAAACGTTTGACCACGACAGAAGTCACTGCCATGAAGAAGAAAGCAGCTGGCCGTGTGTGTGTGTGTGTGTGTGTGTGTGTGTGTGTGTGTGTGTGTGTGTGTGTGTTTTCACACACCATCCTCTGTACTGCAACCTAATTGTCAGAATATCAATTAATACCAGCTGATCTAGATTTAAACCAGACAATATGTGGCATAAGTGTGGTTGGTTATTAAATGAGGGGAATAAAAAGACGAACTTGTCTGCTGTCCTTTGAACTTAAGAGAACTCCACTGATGGAGCGCTTAGCACTTCTATAGTATCAACTGAGTTAAATAAAAATTGATGCATTCTTTACTGCTCGCATCCCTCTTTCTTGTCACTATGTGGATACCTACATTACCCACAATGCAAATAGGTCGCTGACAATTCGGTTGGAGATTCGGGTGTGTTGTGCTTGTAGCTTTTAAGTCTTTAGCTGGTAAAGATTGCATCTTTCGCCACAACTCCTGTTTAAATAATTTTTTTTGTTTTGTTTTTTAGTTTTGTTTCCAGACCCGACTCCAGACTCGAGTGACATCACATGAGGCCTTTAAGAAACAAAAGTCTTTGTTCAGCTCCGCTGCATCAAATGGGTTTCATACAACTCTTTTCACATGAGTGCAGCTGTATGTCACAAGACCCGTAAACAGACTGGAGTGTACGGTCGGTGGAGCTCTCCACCGGGCAGAAAGCCTGAAGGAAACATAATTTGACATGAGGAGGCTTTAAATTGTTTCATGAAAAGGTTGAGTATTGTAGTATTTTGTTTCTTCTTTTATTGTATGTTCTCTTTGATGCAACGCTATTAATGACGCAGACACAAATCACAACATTTGCCACTGGGAAAATCTGCATTACATCTCTAGGTCTCTCACGCCCTCTCAAAGACACACACACACACACACACGCACGCGCGCGCACACACACGCGCACACGCGCGCACAACTCATGCTCCGCCTTTAATTCCGCCAACTCCAAGATAGTCAGAGAGAGAGAGAGAGAGAGAGAGAGTCTGTCAAAGCCGATTACACTTTATCCAGTCTGTGATTCTGTCACTTGAGGGTTCTGCCTTTTGTGAACGACACACCTCTCGCTTTGTTTGTTTGTTTATAGTAGCGTGTATTTTTTATTTTTCTGGTCGAGCAGCATGGATGTATTCTAGTGTGTGCGGGACTCGGAGGTCTTCACTATGAGTTCCTCTGCAGATGCGCTCCCGTCAGCGGGACAACTTTTCGGTGCGCCGCGGCGCCGCTAAGCCGCGCGTCTCTCGGTGGGGAAAGTTCACACGCAACCCCCTCCAGGCTCGCGGTGAAAGCTCCGCTCGGGCCACTTCCCGCCACCCCCCCCCGCTCCCCGCTCCCCCCTCTCCTCTCGTACCAACCGTGCGGCAAAAATGCAGAAGAGCGTCCGCTACAACGAAGGGCACGCGCTGTTTCTGTCGGCGGTCGCGCGTAAAGAGGGGACCAAGCGCGGCTACCTGAGCAAGAAGACGGCGGAGAACAGCCGCTGGCACGAGAAGTTCTTCGCCCTCTACCAGAATATATTGTTCTACTCCGAGAACGAGCAGAGCGCGAGACCTGCCGGGATTTACCTGTTGGAAGGATGCACCTGCGAGCGCTCACCGGCGCCCAAGATGTCCACCACTGGGAAGGAAGCTCTGGAGAAACAGGTGAGTTTGAAAAGAGTAAAGGGGAAATGAATGTTCGCACATCTAATCTGATGGTACAACTCCCCCAAAATCCCGAAGAATCCTGGCATCAGAAGAAAAATAATTGTGCTCTCCACTGAGATAAATATGGAGCTGATATGGTGTGTTCTTCACACAACTCCATGGTTTCCACATATATTTATATTGACTGTTGCTTGATTTATTCTTTCGGGAAACTTTTTAAAAAATCACAAAAATGAAGTTCCAGGTCTTTGTGCTCAAACCGACGGAAATGTTAAGAGCCAGTGGCTCGTGGCTGCAGCAGCTCAGCCTCTGCAAGTCCCGCAGTGTCAAGTACATCATCCCCCGAGCAGCAGGTGATCAGCCCCCAGAGATTCAGACCTGCGGGCTGGTACGAGAGTCCCCACACTGTTTTTCTAATAATAAAAAAAGAATCGGGTCCTTTCACATAACTGTATTTCTCTCTTTTACTCTTTTGACTATAGTTTATCTCTCTCTCTGAGGTCATGGAATTGGCTGTCAACGTGTAAACCTGATCGCCTGTCACATTTTCATCACATGTTCAGGTTATTGTGAACTCCACCTTATGTGGATCAATCACAGAAGGTTGACACGTCCTCTTCATTCAAAATGATTTCCAGTCTGACAGTGGGACGCAACTGGTTCTTTTCAGCCGTTTAACCTCATGAAAGCTATAAAGTTAGAGCACACATTTTCATTCTACACCCATTCAATGCATATTTAATATGTTCTTGATTCAGCACTGCGATAAATCTACATCATCTTTACATTTAATGAAATATTAATTCCCAGACAGCCATGTTTTTATGGCTGTAACATGCACGTCAGCTATATTCATGTCCTGTGCTTCATTTAGTTACTGCAGTGGGGCATGTTTAGTGTCTTTAGAAATCTTGTGATCTGAATTACAATTTAAAATAAAGCTCTGTTAGTTTAACTAATACATGTTTGTGCAACGTTGGCTTTTAATAATAGACCCACTGCTGAATCCTGCAGTGCTGAAAAAAGGTGAGAGCTTCTTGACTCCCAAGCAGAGGGAATATTATTTTTTGGGGGTGAATTGCTTGGTGCCTGCGCTCCTGGAAGTTGCCTTGGCATTGTTGCGCCAACAGCTCGAGAGATCTTGTTGCTAGGAAACATTTGAATTACCCTTTGCACACGCTTTTCATTGAGAAAACCTGCGGTGGCCACAAGACTATCATCAAAGAACATGATGGGAGCCATCAATCAAAGAACAATCTTTGCTGGATAAAACAACAACAAAAAAACATACCTCTACTTTGTGAAAGTAATCTCAGAGAAGCAGAATCCTTTCTTTCCTCTTTCAGTTGTCAGCTGGCCTCAGGGAGTGGGTGCATGTGTGTGCACGGGCATCATGCCCATTAAAATGTGTGTGTGAGGGAGGATTGGGGGGTTACACTGGAAAAAAAAACGAAATTCACAATTTGAGCAAGCATTAGATAGATACCAAATGCATGCACAATGAATCACATGAGAGGTAAAGAGAGGTCAGAAAATAGGCTCTAATTATCATTCCAGTAGATGTCTGTCCCTTTAAATGTACAGTATGCATAAAGACAATTCATTCCAGATGTTTGCAAATGAGGGAAGAGGCTTTAGGAGAGCCAGGAGAAGTGTGGTTTTAATCAAGTCATTAGTGAAACAAGGCAAGTTTTGTCTTTATATCTTTTATTTAATTGTTATTATTAATAACAAAAGGAGGACACATTTCTCTTTTTAAGGGCAGGTTTACACGTGGTTCCACCTCTCACACTGATGTAATCCTAAACCTGTCTCCTCTGATTTTTCCTTGAGCTTGGCAATTTCATTTGCCGACTGTCTCGCTCTCTGCTCCCATCTGTCTCACTCTCACTCTACAGCTGCAATATTTAATTAGGGTTGTTTACAATCTGCCCTCAGCTGAAACCTTGTCTGCTGCAATGTAACTGTTTAACTACGTAGCCATGCAAACAGGACGCCAAAAACCAACGTGAACGCAGATACTTTTATCTGGGTTATGAGGCTGTGTGTGTGTGTGTGTGTGTGTGTGTGTGTGTGTCTGAGTCTGTGTGTGTGTGTGCTTGAGTGTTTCTAGATGATCGAGGCTCGATCAATGATAGTTTCAGTCTGATCCTGCGGGTTGTGTTCCTTGTGTGAGGGTTTGCTGGAGGATAAAGTGAGAGAAGGCCTCTTATCTCTCCATCAGTTGCTCTTGCTCTCCATCTTTTTCTGTGCAAGTAGAGTGAGTCTGCCAGCAACCTGCAATATCACACCCCCACAGTGAGCCACAATGCAACCACGCAAATTACACACATCCACTCTCTCTCTGTTGTACGCTCTGATAGTCACAAACCCTTCAAATAATATGGAGGGCTTTATCGCTGGTCTCAATAGTTTCGACGGCGAATGTGGACATGCATGCTGATGTGAGCTAACGCGTGTGCGGCTTCAGCTGTGTATAAGTTGTCAATCAAGTGTTGGGTCGGTTAAAGATCTCAGGGAGAAGAAGCACAGTTCACCAGAGGCCGTGAACCAGAAGGGAGGACTATTACATTCACTCATTGTCGGCAGTTTACAGATCACCACCCATGTGTCATGTTTTGTCCGATCAATTCAAAGGCCATGGTGTTGCTTTTTTTCTGTTGGTCGAGAGCATAGTTGCAACAGGGGATGACATCAATGCAGTTTTTTTAAATTGGCCAACAAAAATGACAGCTCTAAAATCATAAAGCTATCTATCAAAAGAAGTTTTTTTTATGCCTACTTTATAGATGCAAAAGCTGTGGCTGGGTTATCTGTCTGTCCGGTCCATTCTCGTGAGCGCTATATCTCAGGAATGCCAACAGGGAATTTATTTGAATTTCCACCTGGACTTTATGAATTTATTTAATTATGCAGCTTAAAAGGTCAATGTCACAGTGATCTCACGTCTGACCCATTCTAGTGATATCTCATGAACGCCTTCTGCGAATATCTTCAAATGTATCCACCTGAAATTTCAACAGATTACAATTTAGTTGTCAAAGATACCTGTGACATCACAAAACACTTTTTGGGTCATAACTCAATAATTCTTTATGTTCATTTTGACAATTCTGTCACAAATGTCTGATAGAATAAGTTGATGAAGGGATGACATGGATGCAACAGTAACTGATTGGCGGAGTCATACAACCGCAAGGCAGTAATTCTAGTTTGCTCTCCACAGTTAAAGGGAAAAGTTGTTTCAGTTTCTATTATCAGCATCAGTTGGCTTCTCTGGTGAGGAAAGGTGTCTGATTGTTGTTCTCAAAAGGCTGTAAGGGCTCGCAGACTGCACAGCAAAAGAAATGGAAAGAGTAACGGCATTGCTTGACATGTTCGGGGTGGTTGTGGATGGGTTGACAGAGCAGAGGTAGGTAGAGCAGGTCGAAGTGCAGGGTTGGTTCGTGGTTTCTGCTGCACTACTGTACGAGAACATGATGGTGGTGAAACAAAAGTTCACTGACTGATGTCATGGCCCTGAGTTTTTTTTTCTTCAACTAAAAGAGTGAAGTACCAGCTGTTTTGATAATTGTGATGATTTTTGTGTGTGTTTACCTTGCTACAGTGTTTGTGGGGCGTTTATTGGCCATTAGCATTCATCATTGTTCCATCCACCTTAGTGTAATTATTTTGTCATAACATTGTGTACTTCTTGTTTGGGGTTTGGAAAAAGAGAAGATGAGACATCCACCAGCCATGTTCAAAAGAAAAATGTAAAAAAAAAAGAAAACGGCAGGCCATTTTAGAAGCTTCTAAGTGTAGCCAGATTGATGTGTATACTGCAGCAAAACATTTTATTCCCCACCATGTTTATGTCCTACATATTTATTGAAGAGGAATTCAATTTTCGGTTTGGCCGTGTGTTTTCTAAAACAGAGAAATGCTGCGTTTTGCACCCCATAGCAAACATACTTGGTCTTAATAGATGCTGTCAGCGTAAATATGAATTAGCAAATAAGGGATTTTTTCAGATGTTTTTTCCTCCAATGCCCATTATGTTCCGGCGTTTTGTGTTTACAGAATTTAAGACTCTGCATCGTCATCATGGATGCTTCCCTCCATCCTTGCGTAATGCACATGTCTGTAGTGCAGTGAGACAGGAACTTTCCTCAGAAACGTACAGCTCGGCAGAGATATCGTGGGTTAATTCAGTCTTATATAAAGTGGGTTTATTGGGTTATTTTCAACCATCGCTGTCCTCACTAGACTTCATGCAAGGTAAGGTGGCGTGACACTTTTGAGCTGATGTGTCAATTATTTCTCAATACAACGCTCGTATGGCTCTAAACGTCCCTCTCGGAGCCTCGCGTTTGTCTGCATTAAAGGAACCAATTCTTCCCATATTACTGAAGTCGGATCTGCTTCCCTCCGCGGGCTGCTTTTCATTTTCCTCTTAAGTCTGCCAAGGGTTTGAGCCATTATGGACCACATTAGTGTCGGATCAAAATAGTCAGATTCTTGTCTATCTCCTCTGTTTAAAATGCAGCATTAATCAAAGTAGGGAGGACAACGAGGGGTCGGCTCTTACTTCCAAGAAACCCCTCCCGGCACGGCGATCTTGTATTCTTTGTTCTACTCCGTTCTATGAACACCATTGTCTGCAAATGACCTGATGTTTATGAAGGAAGACAATTGGCAGCGATGAGAAGATTAATGCCACTCTCGTGTTTGTGTGACAAGTAAGGAGCTACAGCGAGGAGACGATTAGCTTAGTCCAGCGTAAAAATGAGCGGCGGGGGGAAAAGCTAGTCTGGCTTTGGCCAGCGGGCCGATCAACAGAGGGGAGCAGTGACTTCCCAGAGTCTTGTTTTCACCCAGGGCTGGCCAGGCAACCAGTTGCACAGAATTGTTGGGCAAATGGAAAAACTAGTTTGGGTACCGGTAGGATTTTCTTTGTTTTCTTTTTCTTCAGAGAAGCAGGCTCACTGTTGCCTCTGCTTCCAGTGTTCACGCTAGGCTACGCTAATAACCTCCAGGCCAAAGCACCACACTTAACGCACAGACGTGGTATCGATCTTCTCAATTAGACAGCAAATAAGTGTATTCCCCATAATAATAAACTATTCCTATTAATGCTGCTCTAATAATTTCTCATCATCAATCATCATTATGTGTAACGGGAGAGGGCTTGCTTGTAGTTAAAAAAAGAAAAAGAATAATCATCAGCTCTTTGGAGCATTTTAGTGTATTTTAGCTCATTGTTTGTTTTTAGTTTCACTGCTCTCAACTTAGCTGCATTGGTTTCTCTCTCACTGTCCACCTTGAGGGCCCTTTCAGCAAAAGGCTCAAGAAATCCAAATGTATACAGTCCTCAATCGTGTCCAAAATAGCCTGTCTGCAAAACAGCAGCATAATATAAATGTGTTGTGGTCAGCCTGTTGGCCAAGCTAAATTTGGCAGAGCTAGAAATTGTTTATAAAACTTGTCAGTCACCACACTGCCTCAAGTTAGGCTGAGGAGAGGCAAGAATTAGTCGGGTATCAGTACGTGTTTCATCCCATCTCCTCCCGGACCGGCGCTGGGCTGTTCATAGGGACGCCTGGGGGATGTAAAGCTCTTTGGGCATCGAGAGCATCAGTGGTTTTATTGTTTCCCATCTTTATACATGCTCCTCCTTTCATCAGCTACAGGTGCTGATGTGGAGTGGTGGCACAGAGGAGGACACACACACACACACGCAGACACACAGGGGAGACTATAAAATAAACTTTAGCGTCAGGTAATAGGATTGTCAAGTAGTTTCATGTGTGTTTCTTGTTGCCGTCTGTGCCGAGGTTATGAACATCGTATTTTACAGGATCAGGTTAGGCACGCTGACAATTCTCCAGAATACAATAAAACAGATTTATGGCGAGTTTAGACCCCTCAGCTGTTGCACTGTGGGAGTCGTAGAGCAAATCTTCCAATCCAGCATCCATTGCGTTATTCCTTCTGGCGATGGAGTGACTGCAGAGCAACAGATGTGTACAATTGGAGAAATAGCTTGATGATAGCTATATATTGCATGTGTGTATAAATGCTTTTTTTCATTATAATTTATTGAGCGTAGGAGGACGACAGCGAAAGTGAACAGAGGAGGTGGGGACTAATCTGTTTAATCTCCAGATAAAAAGACAGGTGATCCCTGATCAGAGTGTTCTGAGGCAGGCACACCAGTTATACATATAGACAGTGTGTGAGTGGTGTGTGTGTGTGTTATAGAGGGAGACAGCCCCGTACTTTGTTGTAAGAACTTCTCGGGAGAAAGTGAACAGCATGGAGGGCAATGAAGAAACCGCAGGATGTGGGATGTTGATTCAGTGATTGTTACATTAGCTACTTCATTAGGTGAATTCTGTGGGTACATAAAGTACTGCATACATTTTCATCTGTTTTCTGGAATCCTAATAGAAATAAGAGGGAAAGGTAAGCTCAAGTTAAAAGAGGAACCATGTTAAAACGGCCACATTTGCTTTTACATCTCATGTTGATATACTAATTTAATATATGTGTGCTGGCTGTCCTAAAACAAAGGCTAGGATATAAAGCATTTTAAAGGAAACAATAGTTTGCCATGTGGGGAAATATGCTTTTTCGCTCTCTTGCCAGCTTAGTTTAGCATGAAGAGTGTAAACAAGCCTGGCTCTGTCCAACTGAAACACAATCCACCTTCCAGCAGCTCATGAACACCTGATAGCTCCTTGGTTTAAACTATAGATCACATTTAGCTGACGCTTTTATGCAAAGCGACTTACATGACATACAGTAGACCGTAGACACAGCAACGGTGAGCAATGAGGGTTAAGTGTCTTGCTCAAGGACACAACGACATGGCCTACCGGAGGCTGGGATTGAACCACCGACCCTCTGATTGAAAGACAGACTTGCTAACCACTGAGCCACAGTCGCCCTGTACAATTACAGAAGATGTAAATGTACATTTTTAGTTCAACGGTGATGCAGCGACTTCTTGGATTCTTGTCATCGACGTGATGTCGCATGGAAACCAGAGGAAACTCCAGGAGGGCATCATTAAATCGAAAAAAATATATTTTTTACTCTTGGCTTTAGTGTGGATTTAGCAAACGAGACAACGTGCTGACTTAGCTTTAGAGGTGCTGAGAGGCAGATTTAGTTAACTTTTAACAAAGCCACGCTAGCCATTTCACCCTCTTTCCAGTGTTCATACTAAGCTACGCTAATTGATTGCTGACAGCCTAATCTGTAGCCTTTATCGAGCTCATCTAAACGGCGACAGAAACGCAAATAAGCATATTTTCTACGACGTTATATTTATCATGACAGCTATGATGGCTGAAACCTGGCTACTTATTAAAGAAGATGCATAGGTGTGCAAGCAGCACCCTACAACAATAAGGTCAAATTTATATTATTTAAAAGCACAAGGCTTTCATGACATTAGGGGTTTGTTTCTTTGTTCTTGTCCTTGGAGCGCCATTTGGCAAAAAAGACATTATTGATCCTGTGGGAGTACGACAGGCACTAAGAAACGAGAGGAATGGGAGAGAGCCAGATTGAATCTGATGCAGTAGACTAGTGGGTGGAAAAGTGAACCCACATCCCTTCTATCCTATTTATCTCTCTAAAGATTCCTCTTACAAATTACTTTTTCAGTAACTGATTTAACTCTTATATAACGTCCAGTAACGTATCTCTTATATATCTTAGTTATTTAGAAAAACACCCACAGTGTCAAAGTATTGTGTGCCTTTTTAATTATTCTTTTTGTGCCTCTGTTTTTTAATTCAAAGTATGCTGGTTTCCCCTTTGTATATTGTGTCTTTTTTCGTAGAATGTTTTCAGACTGTGTATTTTTTTTCTCCAAACCTAAACGATTGATATTTGTCATGAACATGAAGCCAACAATGATATTTCTGAGGTAATAAGTTAAAGTTCCCCGTGAGAATGCCAATAACAGGTGGTTTGAGATTAGCTCTGCATTAACAATCGTTCACAATCACTACATGTGGCTCTGTTGTACTAGCTCCTTTTCTGTTTTCTTCTATTCTTTTAAAGGGAAAAGCACAATGCTGTATATACTTCCCCCACCACACACACACACACACACATACATACAGGAACTCCAGTTTATATCAGCTTCCTCTAAAGGCCCACGTACACACACATGCATCTGGCCTCCTCTCTGTTGTACTTCTCTGTAATGGTAATTATTACCCTGCGGGACTCAGGATCAGTGTGCAGTCGCTGCCTCACCATAACAGTGCAAAGGTGGAGCTGCATTATACTTCAGCATTTGATTGATGATGCTTTATTTTCTTATTCTACTTTGTAATCAGCACATATGGATCTATTGAATAGATTAGACAAAAAAAAGTCACGTCACATGTGAAATGCAAATACTCATCATGGCGGAGGACATGCTATCAGCCAACCTGTGATTGTTTTTTTTTCTACATCACAAAGTTAAATCCCAGAGTTTATAGTTTTAATCCAATTATTCATGGTATGGACTTTTTACTTCCCTGTGCCTTCATGCATATAACAAGTTTTGTGTGTACTGTTGCATATGCTTGCAGTATTGTTTGCTCAATGGTGGCAGTGCCCTCTTTAAATACTGCATACTTTATATGGAGGTGAAACGAGGCAGTAGCGCAGTGATCTAGTTTTCTGACCCACCTGGCTGCTAGTTACACCAACACAATGTTTGCATTGGGTTGTTGTATGAAACATTTTTCTGGATTGGTAATTAGTAATTATTCATGCTTATATTTATATAACTATGCCAGCGGTTAGCATGTTATAGCACATTTACTGTACCACTATACGCATTTTGGTTATCCAATTGCAAATGTTTTAGAAATGTGTCTGAGGAGTGTGACTTTTGTTTTCTCACTTCTGTTCCATTCGGCTGGTTTCTATTCGTGAAAGTATGATATGAAAATAGCAGACATGTGAAACCTGCTTGACTTCTATAATCAATTGCAATAAACATCAAGTCTGCAGTATTTATTATACGAGGTGATGGAGTGCTGACTTTTTAAAACCATTACGACAAAAAAAAAATTAGGAATTTATACAACTCAAGCAAGTTTTAAAGCCCTTAGTACTCATACTGGTCATTTCTGAGGATGGGACGTTGTCTTACTCAACTGCCCCACAATGCGTCTGGGTGTCTTGAGACCGTACATCAGTCTTGTGAGATTTTGAGCAATGTTAAGAGCTGTTAATATGTCTCTTTAATAAGTTTTAATTTGTTTTCATGTTAAAAAAGTAACTGTTTCCAGTATGTGGTCAGTTTGGAAATTTGCTGTGATCGATTTCAGAGATGTGACGGAGAAGCTGGCGGGGCATCATGAAGCCCTGTATGTAGCTTGAGCATACTTTAGTCTGCTGGTAAAATCATACTTAATTGTTTAGTGGGCAGTATGCAGTACATACGGATTGAGTGTATTATGTATACGGTACTATGCAGGACGGTATTATGTATACGGTAGTATACGCGGTAGTATGCAGTACGGTATTATGTATATGGTAGTATTGCGGTACGGTATTATGTATACAGTAGTATTACAGTGCAGTATGGTAGTATGTATACGGTAGTATACACAGTAGTATGCAGTATGGTATCATGTATACGGTAGTATGCAATTTCGAACACGTACTGGGCTTGACTGACATATTCCTCATCAGTTTTGGTAATCTTCCTTAAAAACATGTTTACATCATTTTGTTGATATTCTCATTACATCCCGACAGCAATCAATCATTGAAATACTATGAAAATTCGGACTGAATAATGATCATTTTGGGGGTGGCTTGGGAGGGGAAATGGACGAGCTGTCAGTGCTGCCGACTTGATGACTCTCTCGCTAGATTTAGCAACTTTTGGAGCCAGTGCTGCTAGCTACTTTCATTGGAATGGAGTTGCCAACACTGGGCTGGGTTTCTCAAGATCAGCAACCCTGCCTGTGATTGGCATCTCAGCATAGCTCCACCCAACTTCCAGCTGGCGAGAGATCAAGTTAGCCAGAGTATTTGATGACACTTTTTGTGTGCATTTTCTTCATTGTTATTCAGCCTCTTAGTACTCTCAGTTTATACACATTTAGTCCAGTGGGGATCAAACCTTTAACACTTTCAGCATCCATGCCTATAGTGACTGTTTTCCGTAACTTGCCACTCGGCTGGGTGCGGGAGAAGATCCAGTTCTTTACTCGCTTGTACAAAGAGATTCCTGGCCGTACTTATCTTTGGGTGAGGCTCCCGTTTAATATTTGTTCACAACTGACAAAACTGACTTGATCTCTATTAGTTTCCTGGTCTCGTGTCTTGTAAAAAACGTGCAATCTCCCCGTCAACCATGCACCTTTACACCCATCAGTTGCACCTGTGCCCCACATATAAACCACCTGCCACAGCCACACACACCGCCCCCCTGTGGTCAACCTGAGATCCACTCCGCATTCAAACATATAAAACACAGACATAACGAATGGCTCCTACAAAGCCTCTTTCTACCAAAGCCGTAAAATGCCAGTCGCTATAAAAGGCTGAGAGTGAAAAAAAAAAAAACGAGGTCCATCTGTAGTACTGTACAACACAACTTGGCCTCTCATCAGTGCACATACCAAAGCAGACAGCAGTGCTGCATCATTAGTTGCTATTTCAGTCCCCTAATCATCAGTGGATCCCGACATTCTGTCATCTGCTTTTAAATATTTATAACGCATTAGTATTTCTGGATCCCCAAGCAGTCGTTTGCTTGATGAATCTATCACCACCAAGTCCAGTTTCATCTTTGACTCTTTAATCTTTAATAAAGGAAAAGTATTTCATCAAAGCACCACCGTGTATCGCAGAGTGTATGTGGTAGGTTTTAATTTCCTAATGTTCCGTCTCTGGGCAGTGAAAAGTAGTCTCACTCCTCACCTCTGTTCTCTCAACATGCAGTTTTAAATGACTGACCCAAAATGTTAAATGCATTGTGCCTGTGTCTGGCTCAGTGGGGATAAACACACTACTTTGTGTCACGCTGTCAGGTTCTGTCTCATTTTCTGTAAAAGCTTCACCTCAGATCAGGCAAAAAAAAAAGGTGACTGATAAACTGGTTGTCGGTGATGTGAAAAGAATGAAAGAGTCTCTGTTTCTTTTGCTTCTCCTCTCTGCCTTTATTTGTTTGATGAAATCTCTTACAGTACAGTGAAGACCCTGAGGGATGGAAGGTACAGTTGAGCATAGTTGATGGGAGAGCGCGTCGGTCGTCCTGAATGGTGCTGTAGAGTTGGGAGGCTGCGTGTTCACAGCTCGCAGAGAGACGGACCTCTTACTGCTTTTACTGTGTTGCTCTTCGACTAACGAGGACACGGTACAGCGTTACAATGTATTTTATTGCACTGCATTGTTAATGTTTTCAATGCCATGAGGTCCAGCGTGATGTGAAATCTGCTATAAAGGATGTGATACCATTAAACTTTAATGATAGCCTAGGGCCAATTGGGTCACCGCTGCACCAACTAAGAGTATACAGTGGGGGAATATATATATATTTATATGTGTATATATATATATATATATATGTGGGAATATAGCACTTTAAAGTTAAGCTGATGTATAATGAGAAAACAGGACAATCAAAGGGTATTTTTCTTTTGTTTCAAACCAACAATGTTAACATTCGCTGTCTCTCACCAAAGCACTGTGCGTCCGCAGAGTCTAACAAACCAATGCAAATGTTTTATGAGGAAGGAATTGTATTTGAACACTTTGAATATTTAAAATTGTGCGTAGTTTAAATCCATGTTCGCTAGCTTGCCGTCTTCTTCTTCACTGCCCTTGTGGGCACACTGCTACTTCCTTTTGCATCCCTGTGTCCATGAAATACACAAACAAAACAAGAGCACACTTATAAGAAAAGCTCTATAGCAATACAAGTGCTCCACAGGACACATGGACAATATACCTCACATATATCTAACATAAAAATAAAAAAAAATCACATGATGTATTATCAGAGATTCAACCAATTTGATATCTGCTTCATACTTACATTTGAATGCTTCTGTATTATTAATGAAATAGTATACTGCTACGGTCAGTCTGCTTGATCACGACTACTTTTACTTTTCTTATTTTTTTCCGGTAAATATAAAAGTAATACACTTAACATATATATGCTACTACAACAATCTCTTCCACCCCTGAGCATAAAGTAGGAGAAAAGCCATTACAGTCCTGTCCATTATCATTATCGTAAATGTGATATTACTGACTGTGATCAAAGCAATCATGTGAATCAATACCAGCATGGTGAGAAGATGTTTGTGTGTATTCACTTTGATAGGGCTGTAAAATGCAGCTATATTGTAAACCCTGATGTATAACGTGCACTGTAAACATCCGGAGCCATTAACGCCATTTATTATGTGCAGACAGCATCGGCTCAGAATATCCATCTGGATCTCAGACTTTGCTAAATTGTTTCACTTTCACTTCCTTCTCATGTCTAAAATTACAGGATGGATCAATAAAAGCATGAAATGAAGAGAGCCATTGTTGAAAAGCAGAAAATGGGAGGGCAAAACACGGTCCAAGCGTCAGATATTGGTTGCCATGGAAATGTTATCTTGTTAGGCGGTGACACAATTTAGAAACATGTACTCGGTTAAGAATATTATGTAACTGCTCCATCTCTTGTCCCTGCTGTCCCGCTTTCTCTCTGTCAAAGACTGTTAGAGCACAGATTATTGTTGATGTAATAAAATCCAGCCAGCCAGTGAATCAAAGCGACAACTAAGGCGGGGACAGGAGGAGATGGATGAAGGTCTCTGTGTGTGTGTGTGTGTGTGGGTGCGTGTGTGCGTGTGCGTGTGTGTTTGTGCGTGTGTGTGCGTCCCAATCACCTTGGTGACTCTCTCCCCAGCCTATATCCTCCTGCAGGGTAAACGTCTCTCCTTTGGACTCAGTTTGGTTCACCGAACCCTTACTGAGAGAGACACAAAGGGAGTATGAAGGGATGTGGGGATGGATGAGGAGTGGGAGTGGGTTTTCGACAACAAGAGAAGTGAGGATGCTATTCGAGCTGGGCAGAGGCGGCGGAGTGGGATGATAGGTGAAGTGCAAAGAGAGAGAGAGCGAGTGAGAGGAGGAAGACAGAGGTGGTTGGATGATGAGAAGAGAGGAGGAGGAGGGGGGAAGAGGAGGAGGAGGAGGAGGAGGAGGAGAGAGAAAGTCCATGCAGAGCTCAGTCTTCTCTGACTAAGAATAGCACCTCTTCTGGTAACCCAGTGCCCCAGGACATGACCCTTTGAATAAAAGCCTCTATCGCATCACATAATGCCTGGTGTGTGTGTGTGTGTGTGCGCGTGCGTGCGTGTGTGCGTGCGTGCTCGCTACTGTTGGTGTGTGACATGGCATTTGGCATTTGGCATTTGTCTTTGTGTAAACGTGAAGAAGTATTTTGAAGGCAGAGGCTCGGAAATTCATTAGAGTAATAAACGAGACAGAGAGAAAATATGAGGGGGGGGGGGGGGGGCTATTTGATGATAATGATAATAGGTTGGTAGGTCGGTGGAGAAGGGAGGCACCCCACCCGTCCTGTCTCACTCTGTGCCTGTGTACTCTGCCTGTTTCATGTGAGGTCTGTGGAACTTCATACGGGATGAATCTGGGCAAGAAAAGAGTGTGAAAAGCAAACGTAGTTGAAAGACACGTTTCCATATGTGTGTGCCATATGTTGGATTAGCTGTGGCTCGCATCTCAAAGGGCCGACCAAAGCATCTTGTGCTGTAAAATGACAATGTTGACACAACTGAGGGGTGGCGTGGTAGATGTGTTTGGGTGTCGGGGTCACAAATGTAAACAGATCTTTTCTCTTCATCTCTCTCTCCCTTCAGCACTACTTCCTCATCGTGTTTGGTCACGATGGACAGAAGCCTCTGGAGCTTCGGACGGATGAAGAGAATGAGTGCGATGAATGGGTGGAGGCCATCCAGCAGGCAAGGTACACACGTAGCTTTTTTTGTGTGCTTTAACGTCTTGCACTTCTTCCCTGTTTTGTACAGCAGGAAAATACTGCAAAAAATTATAACCTTGCAATTAACATCCTTTACCTTTGACAGAATTGCTGCTTAAGCTTTGTTGAAGACAATAACCAGACTTAGCATTTTTAGCAAGTGCTCAGAACAGCAACAGTAACGAGCAGCTTGACATCACCATCCCTGAACAATTCTCCATGATTCTGTTTGTGTCAGAACTAGCCAATCATCAGGCTAATATGAAAGAAGATTTGATGACACTCAATCAAGAAATTAAACTTGTCCGGTCCTCGGTGTGCTACAGGAAACTCAATTTAATTGCTGCTTAACATTGACAGAAGTGCTATAGCGGGTGAACACTTTGAATGGTTTGTTGCAGCCTGCCGAAGCAAAATGCTTGTTATGCTGTTATACCGACTGGAGGACCTGCAATCACACAGTTCCTATTTACACACACTAAAAATACCTCAAGGATCCAACGACCCCATCACGTTTATGTCCAAGCTACTGATCGAAAATATGAGCCTGGACGTCTTCACATCTCCACATCAGCAGGATAGAATGCACCGCAGTCTCGACGAGGCCGCTTGACTTCTTGTACTTCACCGATACCATGACTGATACCGGAGCTGGGATTGGGACCTGAACGGGAACTGAGACTATACCCCGACCTGAGTGCCGCTCTTGCAAGAAGATTGTTCTGTAACCATATTTGAAGGAGCACTCTACCAGAAAGGGGTGCAATATCATCTGCGGTATCCAAGTCGTCTGGAGCTTATGAATAAGGGAGAGAACCACAAATGTAACTCGCCAGAGGACACCATGGCCTTCTACGAGAATTGGGTGGATGGATGTGACGCATTCTGGATGCAACGCTAATACCTTCATGCTGACCTGGACATGATATGGGAAACATGATATTGAGATTGTGATGCCATTGAGAAAATTGGTCACCACAATTCTTTACACTGGCTGAAAAGATGATGAGGAAAATGTCATGATTGTTATTATATATAATATAATATATATTATACATGTCTTTTCCAGAGTGTTCAAACTGTGCCTCGTCATGGAGGACTTGTTGGTGTTCCTAACTGTGCTATTTCCACCGCTTATTTAAGTAAAATAAATACATCACTGTTGGGTCAGGCTAATTTATCAGAAGTAATTACAATAATGAATGAAATTTGCTGAATGATTCATATGGCAAAATCATCTGTTAACCATACCAAGCTAGACTAGGTTAGGTTAGTTGTTTTCACTGATTCATATGACATAGTAAACCCTCTTTGATGTCTGAATTAGTATATGGTTTAAGATTTGAATAGCCCCAAAAATGTGGGGCTATTCATCACAATCTGGCATATACAGATTTATAGAAATATCTCCAACTGTCTCCCCTCTCAATTCTGGCCCCAAACCAATCACTGCCATTAAAATAGTTGGTGCATTCATTTTCCCTAATGGAGATGCCAATACACCTAAACTTGAACAACAACAGTGGGCGATGCTACTCTACTGCAAGCAGAATTGTTGGGGTCAATCTAATGGTGTGTTCACACCGAACGCGACGCAAATTTTTCGCGCGACCAGATTACATGTAAAGTCAATGCACAGACGCGTTTGGTTGCGACAGACGCAAATTTTCGCCGGGCGGCGCATTAGGCGCGTTAGAAATTTTCCAACTCGGGCGAAAAATCGCATGTCGAAAGCCAATCAGCGTTGAGAAACGTTTGGTGGTCCGACATTAGAGGGACTTCCACAAGAAGTTTAAAGCAGAACTAGTGGTTAGTTTAATGGTGGATGGGGGAAACGGTACTGTTTTTACGGAGATAAGCCACGGAGATAAGCCCCGCCCCCTTTCAGGCGCGTTCACGCGAATTTGCATTGACGCAAATGAACCACCATAAAGTCGAGCGACTAAACTCACGCGAGTAACGCGACGCGAATGTGAACACACCATAACAGATGAGGATTTGTGTTGGCGTTGTCATATATATGTTATACATGCTATATTACTACGCTATGGCTGTAGAACAATCTATTAAATTAACTGTTCATGAGCCCAGCCCTTATTGTTGGGTATTATCCCTTCAGTAGTTCTGACTGGCTGTCAGAATTATTGTGAGTCAATGGAAAACATTCACACCAGGACATTCATCACAAAATTTGATTTGTGTATGCAATCCGTCTCTTTTTGGGTCAAACTGACAGTGTTGTGGCATGTAATGCAGAAACTTTTTAATATTGCTTCTTGTTTGGAGTCTTGGACACATTTGATCATTTTAAAAGATGTGTGTATTGCTTGTATTTTATTGATACCATACAATCGTAGCCTCATTAATTCTTCTTGGGAAGAATCTATGCTTTTTGAAAGAACCTGTCATAGAAAAGGTTGTTTGAAGAACCTCCTTCTAAATGGTTCTTTTATGGCATTACTCTGAAAAACCAACGTTGGTACCAGGCACCAAGCTGTTTACACCAGGCATTAACATGTGTCTTAGGCGATTGCATCTAATAAAGAGTGTAAATGACTAGCAAGACGGTTTGTGATCCTATCACTCAAACTACTTGTCTAGGTGGCTTTTTTAGTGTAAACGATAGTGCTTCCTGACGTAAAAGGAAAAGATATCATCAAGACAGAAGCTATCCTTTTGTTCTTGCTTTTTCTCAGCTCTAGTTCTCAAATCCGTAAGCTAGCTTTGTTCATGTCGTCTGAAAATCCAAAAAAGTTCATAGAACCATAAACATGCCGTTTGTGTCCAGTGCGAAACTCAAATTCACGTGACTAGTCACGTGACTAGTTTATCAATTGCTAGTCACGTGACTTATCGGGCAGTGAAGCTAATGTCTGTTTCTTAATCCTAACTTTCTGTGAAGATGGAAGTTTATTTTGAAAAGACACTATGCATGTAATGACGTATATTGACACGCTGCTCTGACGCGTGTAAACCTGATGCTGTGGGTTAGGTAGAGCGTCATAGTTTGAAGGTTTGCATTATTTGACATTGGAGAACAACTTGACCAAGACGCATGATAATGCCTCATGTAACTCCCAGCATAGCTCTGTCCAACCCTAAGCATGCATTTAATCAGCCAGAAAAGAAGAGGCTTTTCTTTGGAAAAGGACATTTTGACGTGACACAGTAGGAGCAGCTGTAGATGCCTGGAATCTGCTTAGTAGATTTATTTGTTGTTGATAGGCCAAAAACTGCAAAAGACATCAGTGTGGTGCTTTAAAGCGTGTGTAAACAGTAAATAGTTAGACAAATTAAGCACAAAAAAATGAAGTTGAGAGAAACATTCTTAATTTAGTTATTATTATAGGCATTTGAATCTGCCTTATCAGGACTGTGTGTTTGTGACTTGATCAGATTTGATTTACAGTGCTGGCAACATTACCAAACAATCCCACAACTGGCATCAGGATTTGATTCAAACACAGATGGGTGCACTGAAACATGTGACATCACCTTCTACAACGCCACTGAGGATAGAATAATAGGTTTTCAGGGCTTTTAAGATTTTTAAGGTTTACACAAGATGATCATTTAAGTACCCCCTGTCCCAGCATTCATTTCATTACTTTTCTGCCATAACACACAATGGGGGACAGAAGCAAGGCATATGACATATTTTGTGTATGCTATCAGTGCTTCATATAACTGATATCTATTTGTGGACTTGGTTTCCAGTTACTCAGACATCATCATTGAACGAGAGGTGCTGATGCAGAAATACATCCACCTCGTACAGATAGTGGAGACGGAGAAGGTGGCTGCCAATCAGCTACGCACCCAGCTGGAAGATCAGGGCACCGAAATCGAGAGGCTCAAATCAGAGGTACAGCACGCTAACACACACCTACACACCTGAAAGGTGTCCATTCAGTATTTGACTGGTCCATGTGGGATTTCAATTGCGTACCCTCGAGACACAATGCATATGTAAATACAAAAGACACACCACAGAAGACCAGCAGGTGTTGAGCATTGTACATGCTTATCTATGTATATATCTATCTATCCCTATGGGTATGCTGTGTGTCCGTCTTCTCACAGCTGCGTTATTGCAGTGGAGGAGTGGGTGTGAACGGTGCTCATTCCCCTCTGAGCGTAGGAGGAGAAGCCCACGGCTCAACAAAGACAGCCCATCGGCTTCCTACCAAACAGCTGCCAAAAAAATGCTACGCTTATCGAACTCAACACCTTTCTGCTCTGCTGTCACGGCACAATATATCAGATGAGCGCACTGACACAAAAAACACAACTGACCTCGACAACGTTGTTAATCAGAACTAATTACAATTCTCTCTCACGCACACAAACGACAGCAGGTAATTATTGGTTTATGGTAATTAGATCAATAGCTCTAATCGTTTCTGAAGTAAACAATAAGTGAGCCTACGTTGGATCCTGACATCAGTGTTTTACACTTTTAAGTCATCATGGTCTGTCTGTCTGTCTGTCTGTCTGTCTGTCTGTCTGTCTGTCTGTCTGTCTGTCTGTCTGTCTGTCTGTCTGTCTGTCTGTCTGTCTGTCTGTCTGTCTGTCTGATCTGCCTGGTTAAATAAAGGTAAAATAAAATAAAATAAAAATGTCTGTTGAATTGTATGCTTGCTGTGCTGCATGTTCTGCATGAACAAAAAGGTCTCGGTAATAACACCAATTACATGCCATTGATTAGTTGAAGGAGTATCAACTGAACCAAAATTAGATTTAAAATAAAATAAAGCTTTATCATTGTCTTTTTAATTTAATTGCTAATCTGCGATTTCCTCTGATTTTCCAGATCATTAGGTGTCTCAGATAAGAAGCGTTCTCTTCTGTGCCACATAGATGACCAGAAGGCACTGCAGAGTTATTCTTAATGTACAGGTGCTTGATGGAAATTTAATTCTGGTCTGAGCAGCAGTTTGCCCCTGAGGGGTACTGTTTGCTCGTCGGGCCAGCTGCTAACATCTGCGTAAATCACAGCTCCACCGGCATTTCCAATTCTGTTTTGGCCCATCTGTGTCAATAATGGCTTGTTTGAATATCTCGCTTGTAGCGGCTATTCCAGCCTCCGGGAAGAACTAACACAATGTTTAATGGATTAGCCTGTTACGCTGCTTTTTCTTGTAATTCTCCTTCAGAGCGACTAGTATTGACGCTTCTCCTTGCTACACGCTGTGATTATGCCTCTTTGGTGGGATACGGGGAGCCACGTTGAGAATGGAAATGCGAACGAAAGACGTTTTATATTAAGAAACATCTGCCTGTATAATTGGGCTGCTCATGAAAAAAGGATTACACTTTGAGAGCCAGTATGCAGTTGGTGATCCATCTCATTAAAACGTTTGTTTGTTTGTGTGTGTGTGTGTGTGTGTGTGTGTGTGTGTTGCTCTGTGTTTATGAATAATTAAACCACTAGCCACTGTAACTGTCAACAGTTGGCAGACTGGCTCCTCTTCCTCTTTGCATGAGAGCGCTGGTGGACGAGAAAATGAGGACAAAAGCGTGTGGCTGGCGCCGGCTTTGGTTTCCTCTTTCATGTTTTTCTCCCTCCGTGATGAACTCACATTGCCAAGTGGCCGGAGAGCAAAAACAAACAGGTGAAATCCATCCATCCTTTTTCACCCGCTTATCCGGGGTCGGGTCGTGGAGGCAGCAGGTCCAGCAGGCTGACCCAGACTTCTCTCTCACCCGCAACATCTACCAGCTCATTCTGGGGGATCCCGAGGCGTTCCCAGGCCAGCTGGGAGATATAATCCCTCCAGCGTGTCCTGGGTCTTCCCCGGGGCCTCCTACCAGTTGGACGTGCCTGGAAAACCTCTAAAGGGAGGCGTCCTGGAGGCATCCTAATTAGATGCCCGAACCACCTCAGCTGACTCCTTTCGACACGAAGGAGTAGCGGCTCAACTTCAAGCTCCCTCCTGATGTCCGAGCTCCTCACCCTATCTCTAAGGCTGAGCCCGGCCACTCTACGGAGGAAACTCATTTCGGCCGCTTGTATCCGCGACCTCGTTCTTTCGGACACGATCCAAAGCTCGTAACCATAGGTGAGGGTTGGGACGTAGACCGACCAGTAAATTGAGAGCTTTGCCTTCCGGCTCAGCTCCTTCTTCACCAAGACGGCCCGGTGCAACGCCTGCTTTACTGCTGCAGCCGCACCGATACGCCTGTCGATCTCCCGCTCCATTTTACCCTCACTCGTGAACAAGACCCCGAGATACTTGAACTCCTTCGTTTGTGGTAGGCACTCTGTCCCCCACCCGGAGGGAGTATCCCCACTCCCGCCTGGCACCTCTCACCCTGGGCGACTCCAGAAAAGAACAAAGTCCAACCCTTCTCCAGGAGTTTGGTTCCAGAGCCAGCGCTGTGCGTGGAGGCGAGCCCACCTATATCTAGCTGGTACCGCTCCACCTCCCGCACCAGCTCTGGCTCCTTCCCCGCTAGCGAGGTGACGTTCCTTGTCTCTAGAGCTAGTCTATGGCGCCGGCGATTGGCTCACCCAGGCCCCCTGCCCGGCCCGCCGCCCGGTCCACATAGCACCCGAACCCGATGTCTGTCCCTGCGGGTGGTGGGTCCACAGGGTCAAACAGGTGAAAGTAATAAAGTAATATCGTACAAGAGAAAGTCTCAACCTCTGCTGGGTTAATTTCTCCACTGAAGACAGCGTTGCCAAGAAAGAAAACCTTTTACCAGCTGTGTTTGAAGTTAGTCATCACTGTTATTTAAAGAGAAGCGGTGCTATTATTAATAGGTTTACTATGTGAAATTAGATTTATTTTTTCACAGCTTAATAACATTTTGAGTTTGGCATCTTCCTGGTGTATTCCCTTTGTGATGAGTCACATGTACGGCTGTCTTTTTTTCACCTGCAGAGAGTAAATCGTCGAAAGGCTAATCTGACTCTGCGGCCTGAAGAAAGTATTTCATGGCTGTAAAAATGATAAAGAACTGTTATAGTTAGATAGACTTGCTCTTTAAAAGGCTGCGGTATTATGGTTTCTATAGATTGTTTTGTGCCGGAAATCTATTCATCTGAAGAGCTAGGATTGTTGTTAGTACCTGCTGTGCCCCACAATGCACTTCAGGTAATCAGGCACATCAAAGCCTTAATTTGCTTACTGTCACCTGCTGATAGCAGCCCTCCCCTCCGCTGTCATTCTCTCTTTCTGAATGAATCCACCAAATTGTCAAAGCTGAGGAAGTCTGATGTCTATCTGGTGCAAACACATCAACAGTTCACTGTGCACACATGCATGACTATCACGTAGACACCGTTCAACCAAGTTGCTCCTAATCTCTTTTGGAATATAATATCCTCATGAATTACATCGTATCACTTCCTACCATACCTCATGAGCTCATTGATTCTATTTTGTGTGATGTTACGGTAGTTTATTGTGTCGTTTTGTCTTTGTCAGCTATGTAGTCACACACATTACGCTAATTGTGTTTGTGACTGAATTTCTCTTTAAAGATTATAGCTCTGAACAAAACAAAGGAGCGGATGAGGCCTTACCATGTCAACCATGAAAATGAAGACCCGGATATCAAAAAGATCAAAAAGGTACATCTTTTACTCATTTCTTGGGTGTTTTTTCTCTTCTGTAATCCAGTCTTTCCCGGTGTCTCACCTGGGATTTCTTGCTAGTGTTGTGCGCGAGCATGTTGCACAGTATGCGCATGATTGTGTCTAAAGCTGCTATCACACGTATGTCTTCAGGTGCAGAGCTTTATGCGCGGCTGGCTCTGTCGGAGGAAGTGGAAGATCATCGTTCAGGACTACATCTGCTCTCCTCACGCTGAGAGCATGAGGAAGAGGAACCAGATCGTCTTTAACATGGTGGAGGCAGAAACAGAGTATGTCAATACTGAATGGAGTAGCAGCACACACTCTAGAAAAGTGTGTATTATTGTCAAGCAGACATAATAAACATTCCCATCTCATATTTCACTTCTCAGTGGTTTCTATTTTCTAATTTCTAATTTTCCAAATAGTTCTATATCATGAGATATATTGATAGTTGATATAAAATGACATACTGTACAGAGAGAGAGAGAGAAGATTCTACACATCTGGCAGTCCTCCTGTACATGAATTCAAATGAACTCAATCATGGTTAGAGGAAAAAACATGGGTCAACATTTATTTTGATCGATGAAACTTATTTTGCAAATCTTAACTTGGAGAGGTCAAAAGATACTTTCACACCAGAGAAGATCAGTAATATGTTTGGACAATAAGGGACACTACAGGATGATTCATTATGCTCAGCTAGAAAAAAATAAAAACATTCATTGAGCTGGAAGACATCATCTTACAAAACCCTACTATTAAATATTAACAATGTCTTCATTAGTCATGTTTGCTCATGTACTGCATAGTTTTGAAGCTACAATTGCATTTCTAACACTGTGTGTGTGTGTGTGTGTGTGTGTGTGTGTGTGTGTGTGTGTGTGATGACAGGTACGTCCACCAGCTCTACATCCTGGTCAACTGTTTTCTCAGACCTCTGCGGATGGCGGCCAGCTCCAAGAAACCCCCCATCTGCCACGACGATGTCAGCAGCATCTTCCTCAATAGGTGTGTTAATTATGCTGGAGATGATGAGGATATAGAAAAAAGTAACAAATAATACAATCTTTTTTTTTGGTAATTTGTGTTTTTACACTGGGTTCACACTGTGTCTTCAGTGAGACCATCATGTTCCTACATGAGATTTTCCATCAAGGCTTGAAGGCGAGGATAGCCAACTGGCCAACTCTGGTGCTGGGTAAGCTGTTACTTAGCCTCACACACAAATACACACCAATACACACCATGTGCATCCACTCAAGGTCAGGTTTTCCGTGGTCAGTCATGACGTCTTACTGCCCCATTCGCACACACACATACACACCCACACACACATTTCCCTATCTCGGTCTGCAACAAGCACACTCCTTGTCTTGACAGACAATGACCACCCATACCAGAAGTCATCCCACAAATTGACCTCCTAAAACAGAAGCCCCCTCAACAGATAAGCGTCACCTAGGTGACAGACTGCTGAAAGACACGACAGCAAATTACTTTGACAAATAAAAATAAAAAAAGGTTCGACTGATTAAACACTCTTATCTGACACCATTATTCAGGCTGAGGCTGTTTGTAGATCTTGATCAACAATATGTTTTACATCAAATCAATTTCTCTTGTATTTTTTTGTTATATATATATATATATATATATATATATATATATATATATATATATATATACATAGAGCAATAGATATATATATATATATATATATCTCGATATATATAGACATTGATTTGGTGAAACTGTTTGTATGAGCAATAATTCTAATATATCTCACCTCGTAAATGGTTTAAGGTTTAGTAACTAATGTTGCACAACAGCGTTTGCGCTGCAATGTGTTTCAAGGCTAAAACATGAGTTGCTTTACTTATGCTGAAAAGAAAGTTGGAAAAAAGACTATAATGAGCCCGGGTTACCGAATGTCTCCTTTCTAAAAAACAAACAAACTGAATATCGACTTATTATAACCAACCAGTCTGATGTGCGTAGCAGCCTGTATGGCTGTAATGTCACAGCTTGGTGTTTTCAGGAGATTTAATGAAGGTAAACACAGTGAGCAGCCGTGGGTAATGGCACAGCGCTCTGGAGCGGGACTCAAGGCTGCAAACTTATCAACACATCAGCCTTTTACAAAGTCTGTCTGACATTTGATCATGTGGTTGGATATTGTTGACTCATGTGAAGTTGCGACAGTAGTTACATAACCTTTGAAACAAGCCTCAACTTAACCATGCATGTGTGTTATAGGTTCGTTGTTATATTGTAGATTTAAAGGCACTACGAGTTCTCATTTTCTTCCAGGGAACTGCCTGCCTAATCCAACAAAACCAAGTCCCACTTGACCTCAAATGTAGCGCATGAATTGTACTGTATTTATCAGCAATTACTTAATGCAACATAGGTGCACTCCATTACTTAAACTTAAACATCACAAACTAACAATTATGGGACAGCTATAATAAAGACAATACCGGTAACAGATAATGCTACTACTATGTGACTGTGCCAAGTGGTTGTCAAAGCAACATAATGTTCATCTGAAACCAACTGGTGGCCAATACCGTCACGTGACTTGCATATGTATACTGTATAGCAAGTGTGTGTGTGTGTGTGTGTGTGTGTTTTGTTTCTAGCTGACCTATTTGACATCCTGCTGCCCATGCTGAACATCTATCAGGAGTTTGTGCGTAACCATCAGTACAGCCTGCAGGTTTTGGCCAACTGTAAGCAGAACAGAGACTTCGACAAGCTGCTGAAGCAGTACGAGTCTAACGCTGCCTGTGAGGGGAGGATGCTCGAGACCTTCCTCACATACCCAATGTTCCAGGTAGCTCACAAAGAGCTTTCACAAACGCATCACAACACAAACGCAAATGTCTACGTTTTTTTTTATCCACTTTGTTGTTCTCTCCGACAAGATTCCCCGCTACATCATCACCTTGCACGAGTTATTGGCACACACGCCTCATGAGCACGTGGAACGAAAGAGTCTTGAATTCGCCAAGTCCAAATTAGAGGAACTGTCCAGGTAGGTGTCCGGACAGCTGTCAGAATGATCAACTATCCTGAAGCATTTTGATGTTGGACGCTGAACTAACTGGCGCGCTTGTGTGTGGTCAGAGTGATGCACGACGAGGTGAGCGACACGGAGAACATCCGGAAGAACCTGGCCATAGAGAGGATGATAGTGGAGGGCTGTGACATCCTGCTGGATACCAGCCAGACCTTCGTCAGGCAGGGTAAGTATTTTCCTGACAATAGGAGCCTCAGTCACTGAATCATGACATTAGCTTCTGTAATACTTTCTACTGGAGATTTGTCTCTATGTTGGCATTGCCCAGTGGTGCAGAGCTTGCTGGGGTCATCCATTCTAACATCTCAAAGTCATTATTCTAGCATAATTTCAAGTTTGACTATCTTCCTAATAAATTGTTCTCAAGCTGTTAAAAAAAAATATTTTTTGCAAATTTCCTTTGTGAAACTGTCAGATTAAACCAACATCCCCTTCACTAAATGAAAAACCTCTGAGCACTTACAGTGCTGTCTCCACTTTCACTACACCTTTTGTCATTGTAATGTAAGATTGTAGATTTAAAGGCACGACGAGTTCTCATTTTCTTCCCGGGAACTGCCTGTCTAATCCAATAAAACCAAGTCCCACTTGACCTCAAATGTAGCGCATGAATTGTACTGTATTTATCAGCAATTACTTGATGCAACATGTGGTTGATGAGTCAGTCCAATAAAGGCACTGGTCCAAAACCTACAAAGTCGTGATACTTTTGATGTGCAAAGGCACTGAACTGTACCTGTGTGACAAGAAGTGCGCTAATTGCTACAGTGTGCAAACCCTAATGAGCTCCCATATCTAGCTCTATTACATTTCATTTAGCTGACGCTTTATCCAAAGCGACTTACATGATATACAGTAGACCGTAGACACAGCAACGGTGAGCAATGAGGGTTAAGTGTCTTGCTCAAGGACACAACGACATGGACTGGCTGAGCTGGGGTTTGAACCACCGACCCTCTGATCGAAAGACAGACTTGCTAACCACTGAGCCACAGTCGCCCTCTATCTTGTGACTGTTCACGTACGCATGAGGCGCTGACACCAGTTTTGACAGTCGCTCGTCTTTCTCTGGATCCCGTGTAACCGCAGCAGGTAGCGATCTACTGAATCTGCCTGTTGTCATGATCTCCTCCCGCGTTTCTCCCCGACATACCTTGCACACAGGAAATACATATGTGCAGAGATGGGCACTTCAGAAATGTTGCTTTTTACACCCGCTGGTTTTTGTGCCACGGCAGATGCCGACCAAACACAGCCCTCAGCTTAGTGCCAGCTTAATGAAATGTAACGTAATCCCGTGCCCCCTCCTGGTCCCTAGGCTCTCTGATCCAGCTGCCGTCGGTGGAGCGAGGGAAGCTCAGTAAGGTCCGTCTGGGCGCTCTCTCTCTGAAGAAGGAAGGGGAACGGCAGTGCTTCCTCTTCACCAAGCACTTCCTCGTCTGCACACGCAGCTCTGGGGGAAAGTTGCACCTTCTCAAGGTGAGAGTAGATTTCAGAGTGGAAATTCACGCAATAAAAACATTAAAAACCTGTTGTTAAAATGTGCTATTACTCTTGCAGCAAGGTGGAGTTTTGTCCCTGATTGACTGCACACTCATAGAGGAACCAGATGCCAGCGATGAGGAGGGTAAGCTTGCCAGCGCTGTGTCTATACGTTGGTCGACACACAGGCAGCTCTTATGGGCTCATTTAGGCCCTTCACCACTCATGGAGGTTAATTAGGTGTCAGATGATAAGTGTCAAGAAATTACTTCCTTTTAAATATCAGACGCTCACCCCTTTAAATGTCAGGTCGGGATCTTTTGACATTAATTATCTTTATCCATTCTTCTTCTGAGCCACTCATTTTGGAAATAGGGTGCCGAGACATGCGTGCGTGGAAGTGTGCACATGCGACAGGCGTGCGTGGAAGTGTGCACATGCATGTGCACACTTCCACGCACGCCTTTTCACTTAAGCCAACAATGGAGCTAGCAGGTCCACTGAATTAACCCTCCATGTGTGGGTATGTTCAAGCACAATCAATTATTATTATTATTATTATATTAAAAACTCCTCTCTATCACACAGCTAAAGCTGGCGGTCAGGTATTTGGCCAGCTGGACTTTAAGCTCGTGGTAGAGCCCTCGGACTTGCCTCCATTCACCGTGGTGTTACTGGCACCATCGCGGCAGGAGAAGGCGGCATGGACCAGTGATATTAGCCAGGTAATACACAAACACACACCCATACAAACACACAATAACAAGAACCTCCAAATAGCGAAAGCGAGCCTCCGCTGGGCATTGAGCAGGCTTAGTGATAAGTAAACACAGACACGGGTGCAGTTCTCCAGGGGGCGAGTTCAGCTCACCGCCTCAGTACTTCACAAACAGAGTAGCACCATGCAAGCATGTCAGACTGGATTAGTTCTTATTTGAGAAAAAGAAAATACATTGACAGTTTTTAACGGCTCCTCTTCTTTCTCAATTCTTGTCAACCAGACTTGTAAAAACTATATTTCCTTGCATTTGTTTTACACAGATAAAGAAATGAGTGCAAGAAAGTATTTTTCTCTTTGACATGTTTTATGATGTTACAGACTCCGCCCAACATCTGCTTTGAATTCCGTAGGTCGAACGAACAGGAGTTATTATATTCCTTTTTCTCTCTGTCTCTGTAGTGTATAGATAATATCCGCTGCAATGGTTTGATGACCAGTGTGTTTGAGGAGAACTCTAAAGTCACTGTGCCTAATATGATCAAGTAAGTATGTGTGTGTGAAGAGGAGCAACCATCTCCTCACGCCGGTGTTGTAAAATATATGTTGAAGCATACCCAGTTGTGTTAATGTACTGTGTTAGACTTTATGTTATGTATTATGTTTTTTTCTTTTTCAATATTCATTTCTGCTTAAAAGTGTTTGGCATCCACTCTTATTTTTTAGCGTCCCTCTTTGGAATATGTGGATTTGCGTTTTGCTTTTCTCTTTTTCACTTGGCTGTTTTTGCTCAGTTACGTTCATAACCTTTTCCTTGGTTAGTCACCCATGCTCGGTTGTGTGTGCGTGTGTGTGTGTGTGTGCGCGCGCGTGTGTGTGTGTACGTGTGTCCATCAGATCCGATATGCGTCTCCATAAAGATGATGTTGACATTTGCTTCAGCAAGACGCTCAACTCCTGCAAGGTCCCCCAGATCCGCTACGCCAGCGTGGAGCGGCTGCTCGAGAGGCTGACCGACCTGCGCTTCCTCTCCATCGACTTCCTCAACACCTTCCTGCACACATACAGGATGTTCACCACGGCAACGGTGGTCATGGGCAAACTGGCCGACATCTACAAGAAGCCCTTCTCCTCCATACCTATCAGGTCATAATGCAAACACACAAATATGCATTCACAAACAGAGAAAAGGCTCAGACAAAACGTGTTGCTTTTGTCTGTATCAGCGTGTGAAACATGCTACAACGGGTATTCCAACTACAGGAGTGTTCTGAGAGGGTTTTCTTGGCTTCTCATTTATTCTCTTTTTTGTATTAACTGTGAATGATGAAGTCAGATGTGGGTCTGTGTTTTGGACTCTCTATTCACAAGGTTGAATACATACTGGCTGAATTACATACCAGCCTGTGTATGAAGACCAGCAGAACAGATGCTTCAACAAAGTTTTTGGCACAGCCATTTGGAATATGCCGTGTGTCAGATGAGGAGTTTCTCTCTCTCTCGTTAGGTCTCTGGCTGCATCATAATTTGTTTATAATTCCTTCCTCAACTTTACTTTACTTACCTTTTGAACTGGAAAAGCTCTATATTTTCCTCTCCCCGAGGGAAGGTTTGTATGTAAAGTATTACTCACTGTTGGCTGTGGCTAGCTTCACTGGGAGAGAACAGGGGAGGAATCATCCAGAGACCAGAGGTCTACCGGAAGGGACCTGCGTTTAAGGCTTATACCACCAAATGTCATTATGCTTACATGCTAAACTAAGATGGTAAACAATATGCCTTTTAAACATGCATACTTTCCAGCATACGGATGTGAGCTTTAAGCACAAAGCTCTGTCTAAGCTTAGCCTCACAGAGCCGCACGCATGGCTGTAGGACTTGTTTTAACGTTGTGTATATATATTTCATGGCTTTTTTACAAGTGCTTTATCTTACACATTATCTTAATTTTAATGAACATTTGTTGACAACAATTGGAGCACGACAATTCACAACTTTTACTAGTAATTAGAGTGAACCCTTTTTTTGGGGGGGGGGGCTCAAATGGGCCATTGTTTTGCTCTTTTTGTTGATCAATTTGTTTTATTTTTGTCCCTTCCTGTTACTCTCACTGTTGTGGACACACACATCAGGACATAAAAGCACACACTTGAACACAGCTGTCTGCATCAGTTTTAGGCTAGATTTGTCTCCCATGCAGTCATGAGTCTGAGAGACTGAACATACGCTGCTGTTCTCTCACCCACACGCTCCTCCCCTCCTCAAACACACCTTTCCATCCATCATCCCGCCATCATCTCCCCTCTAACCATCTTCTGTCTTTGTCACCTCACCTGCTTTTGCAGTTCCATGTCCAACCATCACCATCATCCATTTAATCATGTTTCTGTGTTGTCCATCCCCCCTGTCTCTTCATGTCCCTTCTAACTACAGGGTGCAGTACCACTCATTTGACCGTCTGTCTATCTCATCCATCTGTCCCGACTACAGTCTGAAGATCAAGAGGATAAGCGTGGATCAGTCCAAGTAACTGACTTTTCTCTGTCTGTCCTCCACCCTACTGTCTCCTTCCAGCTTTACCTGCCTGGTCTTCCTCTCCTGGTCTTGGTCTGACACTTCACTGATGCATGACACTCTTCTTTTATTTTTAATCTACCTGCTATCTATCGCTTTATGTGAATGGAACGACTCACACAGGTTTTAATCTCACCACTTTGAAACATTTAAGGTTGATGATACGTAGACAGGAATGCGAGAAAGGAAATGTTTTCTGTAGCATGTTCTCTATCACTGGAGCATCACTTCCTCAAGGCCGTTTTCTCTCTCTATTCATATTGATCCTTTTTTTGTCGTTCCTCTCGAGTCTGCTTTATTTCCTCCCCTCAAGTATCTTCCACCGCTTGCTTCAAAGTTCTTCAGCTTTCCTCCTCTCTGATTTTCATGCATCTTTCCTTCCTCTATCTGCCTCTCAGTCCTCCCCCTCCTCTTTCGATCTGGGATGCATATTTGTTTCTCTATTTCCTGCTGAATAACTGACTTGTGAATAAATGATGGGTTGCGTTTATCTATGCATGATTGCTCCTCCCTTGACGCAGCTCTGCGCACACGACTCTGAGCAATGTTAATGTCATCATGAAATGCTTGTTGATTAAAGCTGTTGCACTTTCATTGCCTGGTAAATAAGGCGTTTCACTTTTGCAAATGTGATCTGCAATAAAAGACTGATGATTTATTTTTATTTTTTTCAAATTCTGATCTATGAAGCAGATGCTTTTTGTTGACTATTATGTCCCTGTTCATGGCAAATAATGAGCTAAAATCATTGCCAGTATCTTTCAGCTTTGAGTTTTTTTTAGAGGGAGTTCACATACACATTTTCTGAATAGTTTTAGTTTGAACCCTTTTTATACACACTCCCACAGTTTTGGTGCAACAGCACAAAGATCCTAAACCTCAGGAAAGACAAGCAGGAGCTAAACAGCGTAAAAGTTCAGTCACTTGACTTTAATCAAACAGCATATGTTTAACTTGCTGAAGAACAGACTGGAGGCAATAAAACTCCTCATGAAGTCAATATGACAAACATGCCAGCAAGCAGTTCCTATTTACACATCCGGTGGACATGGAGCAACATAGGCATTCATTTGGAGTTGCATATGTTCACTTTTTAGCTCTGTTTTGGTCACCACCAACTGAAAGACATATCAAGCTTTGTAGCTGCTAAATTTCCCACTATGTTCATCCTTTAAATTGATAAAAGTAACGATTGGAGCAGATTCAGGTTAACTTGTCAAACTACCCCCGGTCCATCAAAACAAATGTATACAGAGTTGTAAAATTCTTACGCTGTTCATCTGATGTGGATGTAAACACCCTTACAATGAAAGCTGAAAGTCCGAACGGTATCCTCAGAGGCATATCATCCATGTCCAACCCAGTGTGCTGGAGTATACACAACACAATACTTATTGTGTCACTGTTCTAATACTTTTTTTAAAAGTATTATAAATCATTATAAGTCACTCTGAATAACAACATCGGCTGAATGCTCAAAATGTAACATTGAATTCCTTGAGGTCCCCAGTGTGAATTCAAGCGTTTTTCCCATGAGTCCCTGTTTTCGATTTCTTCATAAATTCTGAATACAGTGTTTTGCTCCTCAACCAGAAATAGTTTCTGATGCAGGACCTCTGTCTGACAGTATTACTTTGCTATTGAAACTTTAACACTCCAAGGCACACAGACAAACAAACTGTTCTAATGCGTTGCTTCAATTACACATGTTCCTTTCATCCTTTTACAATATCCTCTGATCTTGATAACAAATTGCTCCCCCCGCCCCCATTCAGGTCCTTGGAGCTGTTCTTTGCCACAAACCAGAACAACAGAGGTGGCGAGCACATAAACGACAAATCTCCTCGTCTCTGCCGCAAGTTCTCCTCTCCTCCTCCTCTGTCCATGCAGTCCCGCACCTCCTCCCCTGTCCGAACTCGAAAGCTTTCCCTCCACTCCCCCATCACTGCCAGAGTCGGAGGGCTCGACCTGACCAGTCCTCTGTTAAACTCCAGCGTCAACCATAACACTTCCCAGTCTGCTGCCAGTAGCCCCACATCTGCCCACACCCCACAAGCCTCCTCTCCTCCCCCTCCCCCCTCTTCCACCTCTCCCCCACCCAACAACCCAAAGTCACCGCAGGACCAAGTTCCCCCCATTCCCTCCTCCCCGGACCAAAGCCCCTGCTCGACTGCAGAGGGGGAGGACGTGCCAAAGGTGGACCCTTTCTCCGGTAAACTGAGACGGAGCATCCGCAGAGGTAAGTTATATCACACTTTTGGCACATTTAACCTTCAGCCCGACAGTGATGTCACTGTGCTGTACACCTCTACATCACTGCAGCAAGATCTCACCACATAGCACATATTGGATGTTCGTCTGGATGGTAACCTGCATTTAGAAATTATATCAAAAGATGATTGTTGTTTTTTTGTCATTATGGAAGCAGAGATACATATCTAGTTATTTGATTTTGTGGGTATATCAACAGACAAAAAAGGTACAAACAAAGTAAATCTATTTGTAACAGCTGAATGACCGAATAAACTCAATTCTGTGCTTCTGTGCTTAGCTTATTCAGCTGTATGTCGTCTGATTGAATACAGTGTGCAGGAGAGCCTTGTTTGCGTACGTAGATGCTCATGAAAGGCTGGAGGTCAATTCTCAAATGACACAGTGTTCCCTGTAAGAGCAGAACAGGCGCTTGGGGAAACATCATTATCTCCTTTCGCTTGTGTGCTCGAGTCAGCTAAGCTGGCTTCCCACCGCACAAGCTCAGATCTTCTAATTGTGGTGTTAAACAGGCCATTCAGACTGGAGAGAGATAGTGTCAGGGAATCCGAAGCAGCACAGCGAGGACAAGCTGCAGTTACACTCTCGTTAGAAAATGCACACACACACACACACAATTTTATATATGTGTGTGTAAGAGTGTGTGCACATGCAGGTTAGCTGTTAAGCGCTCATAGGAGATAAAGAACCATTATATGAGCGTAGAAACATATTGAATGCAGACGTTTCCATAACACAGGGTCACTGAAAATATATTGTTTGCCATGGCCTTCGCTGCCACAAGATCTAAACCCAGTTGTACAACTATAGGTTATTTTGGTAGATGTGCATGATACCTATCCATCCATCCATCCTTTTTCATCAGCTTATTTGGGGCCGAGTCTCGGGGCAGCAGGCTAAGCAGGGCATTCCAGATGTCTCCCTCCATGTTTTCCAGCTCTTCCTGGGGGACCCCCAGGTGGCCAGATGATATATATATATATAATCTCTGCAGCGTGTTCTGGGTCTCCCTTGGGGCCTCTTACCATTTAGACAGAACACTCACTTGAACATTTACTTGCTCACTCACCTACAAAAATGTGCAGGGAAATAATACAAGTCTTGATGATATCCTCTGGTTATACTGATCTCTGCATGGCTGTGAACGTAAGTGCAATAAAGTTCTCATCTCCAGACGAGCAGCTGCAGTCGTGGCCACCACCATGACCATAAACATCATCGCCATCATTATCATCATCATCATCATCATCATCATCATCATTATTATTCTTGTCTCATTCCTCTCCTCCTGTCTAGCTGTGCTAGAGTCGGTATCGCTGGAGAAAATCATCCCAGAGTCTCCTCAGAGCAGTGAAGCAGGAGACATGTCCCCATGTCGCTCACCGTCCACACCTCGACACCTCCGCTACAGGCAGCCTGGAGGTACCATTTTGTGTGTGTGTGTGTGTGTGTGTGTGTGGTTTTATCACTCATAACTAGATCACGGTGCCTTAGCTGATGGCTCTCACAGTGGGCAGTGCTCTGAGCCAGCCAAATATCCCTGAGGCCGGTATCTTTGGCACAGCAGCTTAATATAAAGCCCATATATAGCCAGACTATGGCATACAAGGTCGTGCTTGAATAAGCGATAATGATGGAAATTTCACTGGTGATATTAATGGTGATATGATCACAGTGAGAATTCCTGTATGGCTTTTGGAAATCCTGCCAACAATGAGGAGTATAATTATGCCTGTAACAACAATGACAATGTTGAATATTGGAACTTTCTGTACTAGCAATAAAGACATCTATAATGAACACTCACATACATAACTACAAATATATATATTTGTGGTTTTTCTACAAACAACATGCAAATTACTGGTTTGAAAATATGGTTATAATCTTAGCCATATTGGCTTAGTGCTTATACATAACCTGTAATGTGCAGATTTTATTTTATTTTATAAATATATATATATATACGTGTATATGAATATATTTATATATGAATAAGTATTAATAGCTGTGTGCATATATAAATATATATATTTCATTCAAAGGTTCCCAAGCAACTACCAACTATTTGGTTAATAATCAGGTTGATACAGGAAAAACTGGGTGGTCGCATGCACTTTGAAAATAAATGAATAATACAAAAGAGCTATTTTAATTTGTTACCAATCATATTTCATTTGGTTTGTATGAATGGAAGAATATATTTAAGTCACTTGCGTTGACTCCTTTTGATGATTATTATGATTATTATTTGATGGTTATTTTCGTTGATAATGATGTGTTTGTGTGTCTGCAGTCCAGTCAGGGGAGAACTCCCGCTGCCCAGTCTCTCCTGCTTCAGCCTTTGCTATTGCCACAGCAGCAGCAGGACATGGTTCACCACCAGGTACACACACACACACACACACACACACACACACACACACACACACACACACACACACACACACACACACACACACACACACACACACACACACACACACACACACACACACACACACACACACACACACACACACACACACACACACACACATTCAAAGATGTGTCTTTCATTGGCGCTTTAAAGATAATACGTATCCAAAAGTGGGAGCTATATATATATATATATATATATGTATATATATATATATATATATATATATATATATATTATGTAGCTACCTCAGCACAATCTAGATTAATATAATTTCTGATAATCAATGCATTGGGAAGTTATATTTAAACAATTCAAGAGCAGGATCCTTTTCTGTCACGTTCTTGGGTTTTTGTTTAGGGTTTCCTGTTTTATTTTGAAGTCTCTTGTGTCCTCTGTTCCCTTCACTTCCCCTGTGATTGTCTGCCCTGTCCCTGATTGTTTCCACCTGTGTCTTATCATCTGCATTTAAATCCTGTTTGTCTCCTGCCCCAGTGGCCATTCGTCTGTGTACATCTCTCTGTTTGATCCCGTGTTTTATGGTAGCTTTGTTCTTCAGGATTCTACTTTTAATCATTTCCAAAAAACTTCTCAACCACTGACATATTTAAAACCAGATCATATTTGAAAAGGTTATACCGTCACACAATAATAACATATTCTCTCTGTCTCTCTTTTTCTTTTACCTCCAGTGTTTACTAACTCTGAAAGAACTTGTGATAAAGAGTTCATCATCCAAAGAGCAGCAACTAACAGAGTTCTCAACGTGCTGCGGCACTGGGTTTCCAAACACTCCCAGGTCTGTCTGCGCCCACGGGAGTGTGTGTGTGTGTGTGTGTGTGTGTGTGTGTGTGTGTGTGTGTGTGTGTGTGTGTGTGTGTGTGTGTGTGTGTGTGTGTGTGTGTGTGTGTGTGTGTGTGTGTGTGTGTGTGTGTGTGTGTGTGTGTGTGTGTGTGTGTGTCTGTTTTGCTGGGGCGTTCAAGTCTGTGGTCTCATTAAAGCAGGTGTCTGATGCGTTCTCTCTTTCTGCTCCAATGCCTTCACTTCAGCATGTAAACAGCGTGTGCACACAGACACAATGAATATTGTTGCCATATCAATTGGACAACCAGCCTCAGTCCACCTACTCTTCTGCTAAACCGCCAGTGTTGCCTCTAATGAAGTGAATATTGCGGTAATTGCTTGACTCCCAGCTTCGAGGTCTAACTGCATTGATCTTTTTTATGGATTGTTCTTCAATAACACAACATGCTGTGATGATAGGCCGGCTTTGGTTGGCTTTTCAACAAATAAACAAAGCACAAACGCACACACACATACTGTACACCTACTCACATTTCTCTCTGAGGGGGGGCGGGTGGGGGGCAAAGACCAAAGAGCTTGTTAAAACTGACCTTTGAACAAAAGCTCAATTGGGATGGGAGTGAAAAGGCAAAAGGAGGATGAACAGGAGGTGTGAAGGCTGGAATGAATGAGGGTCATACAGCAGGGACTGGCGCTTGGTCAGACTAGTGTGTTAAGTCATATGTCGATATATGTATACATTGTGACGAGATACATTTATCAACTGCCAGATATTTTGCCACTGTTTATACTCTTGTGGGAGCTGTCCCTTTAATAGTGTCGTAGGCTGCTAGGACCATGTTACAAATCATTTACAGTGGTATTGGATTTTTAAATGTTTTTTCCCCATCAATGTGGTACCTTGGTAACATCGGGTAATCAATTTTCTGGATTAGTGTAGCGGTTTTGTACTCTCTCCTTGGCGTTGTGTAGTTTTTTCTTGTTACGAAACACACTAGGAAGTGGATTGGCTCAAACCAGCCGTTTATTTAAATCAGACGATTCCCGTAGCTCAGTGACACGGCGATACCGTACTGGCAAAACTGGCAAAACAACAAATACACACAGACATTAGTTTCCTCATGGCCAACTTGTAGAACCAGCTCCGGCACTAACAAAACAAACAAAAACCCACTATTAAACACAACCTATAATAATAATTGACATGAACAAATATACATCTATTTATCTAACACAACAGAGCTTAACACGGAACAATTTACCCTGCAGACTTAAGTCTGCAGGGGACCCAGCAGAGGGTGCTAATATCACACAGCACGCTAGTCTCCATCAGTAAATGATAATAATAGTAAATAATAGACAGTGATGGCAAGTGGAATCATCAACTCCGTTACATTAGCTCCAAACAGACATTCCCATCTGATTATTGTATCCAGACAGTATACTTAACACATCCACAAAATCAAATCTATATAATTAACATCAATTAAATCAGTAAAGAAAATAAGAAATAAGCCTAAGGTATCTACAAAATATATATCTTATCTCAAGAAATATCAATACCATGGTCAAAAATAAAAATATGCCATGATGGAAGATTTTGTTCACTCCGGCTGTAATTTGAGTCTTTGTGAGTTTGAGAGAAGAAGACTGGTCAATGTTAGGGTACTAGTTAAAGCGGGGCATGCCGTGGTGGGTGCTGGAGAACCCATTACATACTGTATGGCACTGCCATCAATGGAGGTTCTATGTGTTTGTGTTCAGGACTTTGAGATGAACGGGGAGCTGAAGATGTCGGTGATCTGTCTCCTGGGGGAGGTGCTCAGAGATCCAGACCTGCTCCCGCAGGAGAGTAAAGCTACTGCCAACATACTAAGGTGCCGCACACACGAATATACACACAAACTAACATGCAGCCTGTGTGTGAAGCACTTGAATATAACACTTGAAAGCTGAATATTTTCTGCCATCAAATGGTCTTCCATTTATTATTCAGCTATCATGAAAGCGTCTCCTTATTCTTTTCCATTATGTCATGTTCTACCGTGTTCTTTTCCATTCGGTTCTATTCTATTCTGTTAGATTATGTTCTGTTCTATTTTAATCTGCTCTGTTTTCTATTCTGCTGTGTTTTGTTCTATTATATTATTTCCTGTTCTATTCTGATCTATTCTATTCAGTTCCGCTTTAGTCTATTTGATTCTCTTCTGTTCTATTTTATTTCATTCTGATCTGTTCTATGATTATTATTTCATTCTATTGTGTTCTGTCATATTCTATTATGTGTTATTCTAGTCTGTTGTTTTGCCGTGTGTTCTGCTTTATTCTATTCTGATCTTTGCATTTTGTTACTATATGTTATTCAGTTGTAGTCTATTCTATTTCACTCTGTCTCCTAGTGCCCTTTCTCAAGACGAGCAGGAGGATGCCCAGCTGAGGATAGAGGACATCTTACAGATGGTGAGAAAAACTGCAGCACATAAAATCCTCTGATCACTTATTTAAAGTGCATCATTGCAAACATCTTGTTAGGACATTACTCAGTTGGATCAATGGAGCAGCAGTAAACTGCAGAGAAAATAAATTCTACCGCATAATGTAAACCTATTGTTATTGCAGACTGGCTGATTGATGCAGCTTTTAATTTGGATACTATTGTGGTTCTCCATTGGATTACCTCTATGAGGCCTGTGCCTGTGGGTACTTACGCATTAATACGCACCTCCCTCCAAATACCACCAGTTCTCAGAGATTAAAATAATAATGTTTATGTCATGAGTGCCCCTGGTTTACTATCTTGGCTTTTATAATAGCTAGGAATCACTCACACATTGCCTCGGTCAGTTCCCGCTGTTCTCTCCTCCAGGCAGGAGGGGTAAATACACCTCCTGCTGCCTGTGATGCTCTCCAGGGAACTGCCAACTGTCGTGAAACATATTCATCACTCAGCCTCTGTCTCTTTATTAGATAATAATATCTCCTTGTGTGAAAACGTGTTGGTTCATGACTCTGTTTCGCTCTGTCGGTGTGTTTAGGCGGACTGTCCGAAGGCAGAGTGCTTCGAGTCTCTGCCAGCGATGGAGCTGGCCGAGCAGATCACCCTCCTGGATCACATCGTCTTCAGGAGCATTCCTTATGAGTCAGTCCTCTCATTACATGTTAACAAAAATAGCATTTCCCCTCAGATCAGCATTTTGAAACATCTGCAACACCTGCAATTACATTTTAGTCTATTTAGTCATTTCATTATTTGATAATGGGCTTCTGGAAATATTTTCAATAACATTAATTTCTCCCAGCTTCCTCTTCTGCTCATTTGGCAAACTGGGTTGCACATGAAGAGTAATTCAATTCATCATGATTTTTTTTATGTGTAAATGTGTTTGTATGTCTTTTATCTAATGACACATATTATCCATGCCATTACATATCATGAAGCACCGAACACAGGAGAAACTCCTCACTGTATCCCCATCTCATGTATGTTTCTCTGTGGACCTCTCTTAAAGAAACATGGCCTAAGAAAAAGTATCCAACTCTTTTGTTTGTGAAATAAATATACAAACAGTTGAAACATTAAGGAAACCCAGCTTGCGTTAAAATAGGTAATACAAGATGTAAATGTGTTTTATATTTTCTCAAATCTTGATATTTGGCGCGACGATGATGCCAGACTTTCATCCAACAGTAAGGTCTTGCATGCATCCGTCTGTACTGGTGGTGTTTAATTAGTTTAAGTAATGTCATCAAACCCTTCTGCGAGCGTGATAATATCCTTAACTCACAGGCTTTAGCTAATGTAACTTCTATCTTGTGAGATTACTGTGCCACATTGGAGCGTTTGTGATCTTATTATACGTCTCTGTCCCAACTCTCTCAGAGAGTTCCTGGGGCTGGGCTGGATGAAGGTCGATAAGACGGAGAGGACGCCATACATCATGAAAACTACTAAACACTTCAATGACGTAAGCTCTTTCAGTATCTTTAAGTACACTCTTGGTGCAATGTCTGTATCCTGTGAAATTATGTCTACTTATATACCTTTTATATACAGTATTTATACATACTTTTCTCTAGTACAATGCTACACAGTATTGAGGGATTCATCAAATGCAATACATTAATAATAAGTGTGTATGTAGTATATATGTACATTGCTACGTTGTTATTGTTATTCTATTTTTATTTCCTCTTCATTTTTTTTTTAAACCTCCCTCAATTTTTAAATATTCAGCACTTTTGTTAAAGCTGCTGTCACAATCTAATTTCCCTGGTGTGGGATCAATACAGTTCTTTTATTTTCTTATCTTGTCCTTCCTTATCCTAAATACCCTCTTTTCTTTTCCTTTTGAAGATGAGCAACCTGGTGGCGTCGCAGATTATGACCCACACCGATGTGGGCTCGAGGGCCAACTCCATAGAAAAGTGGGTTGCCGTGGCCGACATCTGCCGCTGTCTCAACAACTACAACGGCGTGCTGGAGATCACATCCGCGCTTAATCGCAGCGCCATCTACCGCTTGAAGAAGACCTGGGCTAAAGTCAGCAAACAGGTGGAGTATTTCTCCATCAGTCCTCTCTCTGTAAACATAAAAACAAGTGTATGTAAAGTTTACCTAAGCATAAAGGATTAGAATAAAGATATTTGGTCTCCGTGTATCAAATGTATACAGCATTGATGCCATTAGAGTTCAGTGGAAGACAACACAAAGCCGTTTACCTGGAATGTTTACTAGCGTTTGCTCAATTCTGATGAACACTAAATCGGTGAAGCTGTAATCATCCGCTCATCAGATGGTCTGTCTCCACCAAGCCATGCTGCCTGCTCAGGACCCAAGCAAATCAGATGTTGTTATTTCACTATGATCGTATTTGTAAAGAGTTGGGTTAATGCAACAGCCTTGTTTGTCCCGCGTTGTTCATGATAGTTTTTCTTTATGATTTTGTATTGGTGATCCTGTCCAGGCTAAAACCCTCATGGACAAACTGCAGAAGACCGTGTCCACCGAGGGAAGGTCTAAAAATCTGAGGGAGACCCTGAAAAAGTGAGACATTGCAAATGACAACACAAAAATGATCGACTTTTCAGACAATCTGTGAGACATTATTTGTTCACACTCTCTCCCTCCAGCTGCAACCCTCCGTGTGTGCCGTACCTGGGAATGTATCAAACTGACTTGGCCTTTATTGAGGAGGGACGGCCCAATTTTACTGAGGAAGGTCTTGTCAACTTCTCCAAAATGAGGATGGTAGGCACAAACATAACCAAAAACATGCAAACTATCTGTACATGTACACTTTGACTTTGATGGTCAACTTAAATTCATCCTTTTCTTTAGATATCCCACATCATCAGAGAGATCCGACAGTTTCAGCAGACCCCGTACAGAATAGAGCATCAAGCCAAGGTACTTAAAACAATTAATAAATAGGGGTGCCTTTTAATTTGTCAAGCATATCATAGAATGTGCAGTACATTATAAGAATAATAAATCATAAACTTTATTTATATAGAGCTGTGATAAAACGTAGTTACAAAGCACTTAAAAAACAGACAAACCACAGATAAAACTATAGACATGAAGCCAAATCGTAGTTTAGAAGTGAGTTTATAGTAAGAAGACAACGTGGATCCTTTATGGACGGACAGGTCTCTTCTGCTGTTGTGGAAGGATTATTGAAAATGTTTCTGGGAGCTAATGAGTAGAGCCTGCGGAAGCCATCTTTAATCACTAATCCTCTGTTTCTGCATCAAGATATTCATGCTTCTAACGTCCACTGTGTATCAATGTCACCCTCGCAGTTGTTAGCTGGACCAATCAGAGAGCCGTGGAAAGTAGTTTAGATTAAGACGACAATGAGATCTAAATTAAATGAGTAAAGCAGCGTGTATATAATATGTATATATGTACGATGACAGCTACGTGAAACCGGCGTCAAGCTGATTCTGATAACTTCAAAGCCATTTAATATCTATTCAGCCCTTCAAGACCATGCAGCGATCCATCCATCCATCCATTTTCCACCGCTTATCCGGGGTCGGGTCGCGGAGGCAGCAGGTCAAGCAGGCTGACCCAGACTTCTCTCTCACCCGCAACATCTACCAGCTCATTCTGGGGGATCCCGAGGCGTTCCCAGGCCAGCTGGGAGATATAATCCCTCCAGCGTGTCCTGGGTCTTCCCCGGGGCCTCCTACCAGATGGACGTGCCTGGAAAACCTCTAAAGGGAGGCGTCCTGGAGGCATCCTAATTAGATGCCCGAACCACCTCAGCTGACTCCTTTCGACACGAAGGAGTAGCGGCTCAACTTCAAGCTCCCTCCTGATGTCCGAGCTCCTCACCCTATCTCTAAGGCTGAGCCCGGCCACTCTACGGAGGAAACTCATTTCGGCCGCTTGTATCAGCGACCTCGTTCTTTCGGACACGATCCAAAGCTCGTGACCATAGGTGAGGGTTGGGACGTAGACCGACCAGTAAATTGAGAGCTTTGCCTTTCGGCTCAGCTCCTTCTTCACCAAGACGGCCCGGTGCAACGCCTGTTTTACTGCTGCAGCCGCACCGATACGCCTGTCGATCTCCCGCTCCATTTTACCCTCACTCGTGAACAAGACCCCGAGATACTTGAACTCCTTCGCTTGTGGTAGGCACTCTGTCCCCACCCGGAGGGAGCAATCCACCGGTTTCCGGCAGAGCACCATGGCCTCAGATTTCGTGGTGCTGACACTCATCCCCGCCGCTTCACACTCGGCTGCAAAACGCCCCAGTGAATGCTGGAGGTCATGGTCCGAGGAGGCAAACAGGACCACATCATCTGCAAACAGCAGAGAGGCTATCCTGAGATCCCCGAACCTGACATTCTCCGCACCACGGCTGCGCCTAGATATCCTGTCCATGAAAGTCACGAACAGGACCGGTGATAAAGGGCAGCCCTGGCGGAGGCCAACACCCACCGGGAACGTATCTGACTTACTGCCGAGGATACGAACACAGCTCCTACTGCAGGCGTACAGAGACCGGATGGCCCGTTGCAACGGGTCCGGCACACCATACTCCCGCAGCACCCCCCACAAAAAGCCCTGAGGGACCCGGTCGAAAGCCTTCTCCAAGTCCACAAAGCACATGTAGACTGGTTGGGCAAACTCCCAGGACCCCTCCAGTATCCTTGCAAGGGTAAAGAGCTGGTCCACTGTTCCACGACCAGGACGAAACCCGCACTGTTCTTCTTGAATCCGAGGTTCGACAAACGGTCGGAGCCTCCGTTCCAGCACCCTGGCATAAGCTTTTCCCGGGAGGCTGAGTAGTGTGATACCCCGATAATTCGAGCACACTCTCCGGTCCCCCTTCTTGAAGATGGGAACCACCACCCCGGTCTGCCAGTCCATGGGCACTGTGCCCGACCCCCATGCGACATTGAAGAGGCGTGTCAGCCAAGACAGCCCAACAAAGTCCAGCGCCTTCAGCATCTCAGGGCGGATTTCATCCACCCCCGGCGCCTTGCCACCAAGGAGCTTTTTGACTACCTTAGTGGCCTCTGCCAGGGATATGGGTTCATCCAACCCCAAGTCTTCAGGCACTGCCCCCTGTTCAGGGGACATGTTGACCGGGTTTAGGAGTTCCTCAAAGTGCTCCTTCCACCGCCCGACGATATCCTCTGTCTGGGTCAGCAGCCCCCCTCCCCCGCTGATAACAGCCTGGGGAAGGCCCTGCTTTCCCTTCCTGAGTCGTCGGATGGTTTGCCAGAACCTCCTTGAGGCCAACCGAAAGTCCTTCTCCATGGCCTCCCCGAACTCCTCCCATGCCCGAGTTTTAGCATCCGTGACCACCGCAGCTGCAGTCCTTCTGGCCTGCCTGTACCTGTCAGCTGCTTCAGGAGACCCCTGGGCCAACCAAGCCCGAAAGGCCTCCTTCTTCAGCTTGACGGCTTCCCTCACCCCCGGTGTCCACCACCGGGTTCTCGGGTTGCCGCCACGACAGGCACCGATGACCTTCCGACCACAGCTCCTAGCGGCCGCGTCCACAATAGAGGCTTTGAACATGATCCACTCGGATTCCATGTCCCCAACCTCCCTCGGGATGTGTGAGAAGTCCTTCCGGAGGTGGGAGTTGAAGACCTCCCGGACAGGATCCTCCGCCAGACGTTCCCAGTTCACCCTCACTACACGTTTGGGCTTGCCAGGTCTTTCTGGCCGACTCCCCCGCCATCTGATCCAACTCACCACCAGGTGGTGATCAGTTGACAGCTCTGCTCCTCTCTTCACCCGAGTGTCCAAAACATACGGCCGCAGATCAGATGATACGATTACGAAGTCGATCATTGATCTCCGGCCTAAGGTGTTCTGGTACCAGGTACACTTATGAGCCACCTTATGTTCAAACATGGTGTTTGTTATGGACAAACTGTGGCTAGCACAGAAGTCCAACAACGAAACACCGCTCGGGTTCAGATCAGGCAAGCCGTTCCTCCCAATCACTCCCCGCCAGGTTTCTCTGTCGTCGCCCACGTGAGCGTTGAAGTCTCCCAGGAGAACTATGGAGTCGGCAGGCGGCGCCCTTTCCAGGACCCCTCCCACCAACTCCAAGAAGGCCGGATACTCCGAAATGCTGTTTGGTGCATAAGCACAAACAACAGTCAGAGCCTTACTCCCCGCAACTTGTAGGCGCAGGGAGGCGACCCTCTCGTTCTCCGGGGAAAACTCCAACACGGCGGCGCTCAGCCGGGGACTCGTGAGTATCCCCACTCCCGCCCGGCGCCTCTCACCCTGGGCGACTCCAGAAAAGAACAAAGTCCAACCCTTCTCCAGGAGTTTGGTTCCAGAGCCAGCGCTGTGCGTGGAGGTGAGCCCAACTATATCTAGCTGGTAACGCTCCACCTCCCTCACCAGCTCTGGCTCCTTCCCCGCTAGCGAGGTGACGTTCCACGTCCCTAGAGCTAGTCTATGTCGCCGGCGATCGGCTCGCCCAGGCCCCCTGCCCGGCCCGCCGCCCGGTCTACATAGCACCCGACCCCGATGTCTGTCCCTGCGGGTGGTGGGTCCACAGGGTGGCTGCACCATGGTGTTTCTTCGGGCTGAGCCCGACCGGGCCCCATGGGCGAAAGCCCGGCCACCAGACGCTCGCCGACGAGCTCGCCTCCCGGGTCTGGCTCCGGGAGGTGCCCCGGTTTCCCTGGTCCGGGCGAGGTAACTTCAGTCCTAGGGCTGCTTATCATCAGGGTTTTTTGAACCGCTCTTAGTCTGGGCTCTCCCCCGAGACCTGTTTGCCTTGGGAGACCCTACCAGGGGCAGATGCCCCGGACAACATAGCTCCCAGGATCATTGAGCCACTCAAACTCCTTCACCGCGTTAAGGTGGCGATTCGCGAAGGAGCCATGCAGCGATCTGTTTGTTAAATCATTTGAAATCTTGACATTAACGTTCAAGATGAATCAAACAGAAGAAAAGGAAGCCGTAGCTGTAAATATGCTGTGCGTTGCAGTTTGGAAACTCTTTTTGTTTCTTCCCAGGTGACCCAGTACCTCCTGGATAAGACTCTCATCATGGACGAAGAGACACTCTATGATCTCTCGCTGAAGATTGAGCCCAGGCTTCCAGCCTGAGTTGCAGCTGTTTGTGGCTAGTGGGAACCGGCCAGACCTGGACCCCCAAGGGCAACACGCCCACGCAATCTCATCAATCAAGAGGAAAGCTGAGAGTTTTGAGAGCGACGTGGGAGTGGAAATAAGAGAAATACTGACTGAAGTGGGAGATATCTTTAGAGTTAAATATGAGGATGGCGGAACACGCTTTTACAAGAGAAGCATGAGAAGGGCACGAGGCTGTTGCAGGGTTGGATTGATTTTCTTCAAAGCAAACAAGAGGAGGAGGTTTTGGATGCATAGCATGAGGGTTTTTGAGGAAATGACATGTTGCCGTGTGCGCTCATCACTCCTCAGATGAGAGTGCGGTGCACACGACAGCACACGTGGAGCATGGAGTGAATGGATGGAATTCAGTGGATGTAACAGAGATGTAGCATATACAGATAGTGTGACAGAGAGATGTCTGAGCTTGTGTCTCTGTGCTGTTGTCTATGTTCTGTTGCCTGTGCATTTCCGTGCCACGTACTGGAGCGAGAGCCCCCCCCCCCCCACACCCCCCAAAAACTTGCTTTTTTGTCATGATGGTCACTGCATAAAACTTGCATGAATTCAGCTTGGGATGTAACTGTCTAGATGGCCTTCCACCTGACCCCTGACCCTTAGCTTAGCATGCATCACTCTTTCCAGAGTGACCCTCTAAGCCACTATGCATCCTCAGTGGGCTGGGTGTGGCAAAAAGAACACACACAAAAAAAACGCCCTCAAGCCTTTAAATATAATGTAGAAAGATAATAAAATGAAAATCATTTAAAGTGAAAAATGTGATGTATTTTGATGAGGCGGCAGATTTTTCCATTGATAAAACAATGAATTATGTATTAGCCTTTAGTCGGTCTTTGCCTAAAGACTGAATGGAGAGCTATTTCTCAAAATAAAAAACGTCCACATGAATGATACAAAATATAAACACTTTACCAGTGCCTTCCACTAGTGTAGGTCAATTTCCCCACAGTTGCCAATACACGAGCGTAACGTTTTACATGAATCCTGCTTCAAAAGCTTAAGATTTACTTTAAAATTGGACTAGAGTTTCACTCATTCAACTTCTTTCTTTTTCAGAAAATAGGTTATGTAGACTTGAGAGTAGCATGTTAGTAAACACAGTAAAGTCCTTGCAGCAAATATCTCCCTCTAGTGTTGAAACATTGTTATAACCTCTACTGACCCAAAGCTTTTGCAGCGTTTGTGTATTTGTTGGATTTCTTTGGCTTTTACAAATTGTCTGATACTGAAGCGTGTAGTCAGGTCCCAGTGTGTAACTCTTGGATGTGGGCTGGGACAGTTTATTGCACTCTCTGAGATGTAGCTTCGCTTGAGTGACAGTATGATCGTTATTTTACCATGCTATTTATTTCATCAGATACTGTATTTATGATAATGTTGTATATAGTTACTCCACACATATCATATGATTGATGAAGAGATAGTTTGAATTTGTTATGCTGTGAGTATTGATTTTATTATTTTGTATGCGTCTCTTGCTTTTATGTTGAATCGTAGTTTTTGCATCCCAGTCTCTTGTATTGCAAGACATCTGTTCAACTTTATTTAAAACATAAATAAATAAATAAATACAATGTCATTTGAAAGTTGAAAAAAATGTAGCATTTGAATAATCAGAATTTGTTTTCCGTATTGCTGATATGATGAACATAGTTGTCCTGCATGCACACAACAGCTGCATGTTGTGCATGTCCGACTGGACGCTCCCTCTGCTTTTCTATATCAATATTGTCTCTGTAGCTGTCAGGAGGCTCCGTTAAAAAGGCATAGAAACAATAATTTGTCCATCAAATCTGCCTCATTCGTCCTTAGCTCAAGCATTGTCTTTAGGCCACGTCATCTGCAGAAGAGCCCGTTGTTATGGAGTAGTAGTAACAGATTGATCAGAGGAAATGTTTTCAGGCTTTGCTTTTTGTCTGCACTGAATCTGTAATTCACACAGGTTCGGGAATACAGGATGCCACGTTTGTATTGTATCATTTTCTGTGTATTTGTTTGCATTTTTCAGATGCAGGAGAAATAAATTCAACATGCCTTATGTGTTTGCATATTTCCTTGGACAGTGCAATAATTTCAACCATAATTAAGTTGCCTCTGTTTTCTATGGCATGCAGGGCTTCGACCATCTCCGGTGCATCAACACATTTCCATTAAGACACAGGACCAAACTCTGAAGACTGTATGGGAGACAATAAAATATACTTTTAGCATGGTTTAACTTCTTTAAACCTCCGGAGGGTTTATCTGATGCAGCGGTCTAAGGGTAGACTGCCATAAGCATGCAATCACCAAATCTAACATATGTATTTTGTTTAGAATGGTCCAGTTGTAACACACTTGTACAAACTCAAAGCCAGACTAGATTATTCATTCTCAACATGTAAAATCTAATAACTGTCTTTTAATCATTAACAATTTAGGCGTTTTAGAATATATTTGCAATGTTTGGACCTTGGATTTTTTTTAAGTAGGCTTTCCAAAGAAGCTCAGAGGTTCTGATTGTTAGAGGGACACAACATATGTTAACAGTGAATGGACCGAATTAGAGCGACTCTTGTTAAGGTTATTCTGGCTGCTGTTGTTGAGTATTCCATCTTTGAAAGGCCAACCACATTGTATGCATACACAGTACAAGACAGTAGACCACTATAATGTCAGTTGTCACTGTATCCTTCATGACACGGCTCAGGGCACTTGGGTGGTATAACCATGGGCCGAAGCCAAGAATATGAAGAAGACTGATATGCAAGAGCTACACACAAAGCTATTAGATACTGTATGATGGATTACCAGAGGACAGAAATTATATAAAACATTGATTAAGACAGGGAATTTGCATACAGAGTATATCAACCTCCTCCACAACTATTATTTCAGCCATTATGTTTTTAAACTGAAGTACTGCAAAAGCGTTTTGACAACCTTTATCTTGAAGTTCTGACACAGACCTGCACAGGTAGTGTGCATGTCATGTAGTGCGACCCAGCACTGTGGCCATCCTGAGGTGTGATACCATTCAGCAGACTAACTAACTACCTTCACCATGCACCTGCTATACGCAGCTACCGTGCGCGCGTATACGTGCACTATGGCCTTTACGTGTCATCTCATATGCACACATACGCCACATCAACACTCTACACCTACAGTTTGACTGATAGTTAGGTGTTCGTTGTGGGTATGCAGGCTAAGTGTTGCAAACGTTTTCATTCAGTGTGCTGCAGCAACGTCGACACACCTCAGCACCTAACCCATAACTGAAAGAAAAGAAAGCTCCGTGTTATCGCCACTATTTATACTTTTTGGAAATGTATTTTGGTTTTCATGCTTTTGGGTATTTCTGCTTACTTGTAAGATTTAATTGAATGGAAAGTCCAAAGTATAGTACTTTTATAGAAAAGGGATTTACTGAACAGCTTAGTATAGAGTGTACACTCTGGCTTTGTTATGACTTTTTTCGACAAACTATATGGCTTTTTTAATGTATTTCTTTTTTACTTTTTTCAACATACTTTTTTCCAATTACTTTTATGAAGGGATTAACAGAGGGAATGCTGTAAAAAAAATACAGTTTGGTGTTGTGATCATACCCACCACCTCTGGTATGGGGCATTATCACATAGGGGTTCCAACACAATTTACTCAGCCAACATGTCAGACCTGACCCCATCACTACCAGCCAGCACAGAGACACAGAACAGGGGCCAAAAGAATGAGGTGTCAGGCCAAACAAGTGCTTTTTTTAATCTGGCCCTAATAATGTTATTTGTTGGGGGAGGAGCTGGGCTTGGGGCCGCATTCACCAACACTACACCTCATGTTGCATTCACTGGCACTAGAAGAGCGTTCCCCATTACACTCTCAGAGGAGCTTACCGCCTGCAGGAAGAAGGGACAGAACTGCAGCCGCACGGCAGACACGGAGGGAGACTGCCAGGGCTTTGTAGACTGGAAACACCGGGAACCAGTGTTCCCAGTTGGCCCTGACATTCCTCTGCCACCAGACACTATATATACTATACTTAGATTTTTTTTTTACGACATTCCACCTTATTTGCCTCTATGAAGTTATGTCTCTGGTGGGCCCACTGCCCAACAGGCATAGTTATGTTTATGTAAATTATGTAATCTTTACTATAGCTATTGGTGTAGCATCAAGCTTATGCATATTGTCTTGTCCATAAGGGATTAGGGTCAGGGCTGTTGGCGTGCAGGTGTCTCAGGTCAGGGATGTCAGCTCGGTAGAAAGTTATCAACAATAATTCTTGTTTGGGCAAAGAAGCTTCACTAGTGGTAGAGCTGTTTTCATAGTCTAGTCCGTAATCCTTCCAGGACAAGTATATTTTGTCTAAATAAAACATTTCATTTTCTACTAGAGGGAAAGGGCGAGGAAGAGAGTGAGATAGACCAGACAGCAGCAGATGGAGTGAAGGAGAAAAAGTGGCATGGTGTGAATCTCAGACAAGTTGATCAAGTGTTTGTAAATGAATCGCTCCAAATGTTGTTCGAGGAGCTGTGTGTGACAAGTTGTTGGTGTGGGATCTGCTGTCAGCTTTTGGTTCTGATGAACCGACAGAAGGTGGCTGTAAACATTTGTCTGACCAGTGGGAGTTTTATAGCAGATCAACAACACAACTCCGGTTTCATCTCAGCCATTTCCAGTCGAAGACCGACACTCATTTGCTTATCAAACATGATTAATACTGGACTTGAAATACTGATAAAGAAATGAGGAGAGGGCATTTAATATTAGAGAAACAGTGAATAGTTAATTTGTTGTCTAAAAAGTTAAACAAAAAGTGTTAATTTCCAGTAGAAGCAGTAGGCTGTACTCCCCAAGTTTGTGTACTATTGCGCTTCAATGGGAAACATTCACTTTTGTCCACACCCTCCATGTCAGTGCCAAAACTGGATTTTATACAACACACATGACATTCTGCAACATATTAGTAGATATATTCTGAGCAGGATTGAAGGTGAAGGTGATCCCACATTTAGTTTTTGCCTAAATAGTAATATTAGCGCATGCAATACTGAGGGAACAGTTTAACAGAGTTAAGCATGTTTCGAGTGCCTTCCCTTGAGTCACAATGCTGAATATTGGAGTTAAACCTCCAGCTGATGTGTCACAGTGCTTTACTGATTTATCACAGGAATTACCATAAGTGTTACAGTAGCTAAGTCTGACCATCAGAGTTATGTTATTAGTGTGTGTGAAAGAGAAAATTATTTATGTAATCTGTATTGTGAAGAAGAACACATGAAATTGCCTATTGTAAGCTAAATTTGATTGTATGTATGTAGTGCGTGTGCGTGTGCGTGTGCGTGTGCGTGTGCGTGTGCGTGTGCGTGTGTGTGTGCGCGTGTGTGTGAAGAGGCAGGCAGACATGCTGACTGACAGTAGAAAGAGGATTTTCTGTCTGCTGCCCAGTGAGAGGCTAATCCTGAGCCTGTGTCCCCATCTCTCTGATCCCATCTCTGTTCTTCATTCTGCTCTCACTCTGCAGATCCAGCGTCTCCAGACTGAGCTGCAGGAAACACACAGGCCACCACGCTTCAGACAAACCTCAGGTGAGTCGTGGATTCTCCGCTCTCCCCTCTCGGCTCTTTCTCGTGCAGCTCTGTGTTTCCTGCCTCCTTATGCACACACACTTCCCCGGGAGAAGTAAAAGTAATTGTTAATATTTAATGTATTCCATAATAGATTAAATACTATAATATCGTCTGTAATATAAATGTGCGTGCACAAGTACAGAGACTTCTGTAATCTTCATATCAGCTGTCTCTGTCTTTTGTTTTCACTTTGCTCCAAGGTTAAACACTTACAGTAAGGCCTACATAGCAGCCTCTTGCATTAGGGCATCTTAATCTGCCAGATATTAACTGGGACCAGCCACCTGTGAACAGCTGGTCCTCATTGGTCCCACGTTGAACATGCCTTTACTCATTTCAGAGTGGTCAAAGGGTACAGGTGCCTCTCTTCATTACTTTCCTTCTTCCCTTAATCTTCTATAGTCTCGGATGGAGATCCCTCTAATCATATATTTTCCACTCTTGTTCTTACCCCCTGACCTCAATGTGACACAATCCATAATGCCCCTCCTACTGTCTTAAACATGTCTGTATTCTTTCCATAGCTCCAGTCCAACTCACTTTACCCCCCCCCCCCCCCCCCCTTCTCTCACACAACTTTCTCTCTGTCTCTCTGTTTTCTTCCTGCTCATCTTGTGTAAACTCAAATGACCAGCTCATGATGTCAGAAAGGATCATATGTTGTCCTGGCCTTTAACTAACTCTAAACTGGCACTTCACCTTAACCTCAACGATTGCTAGTACCAATACTGTGTTGTGTGGGTGTGTCAGGTGATTTTCTCCAATAGCTTAATAATAAGTAATGTGCAAATATACAGCCGCATCTCAATATAATATGGATGTATATTGCAGTTTATGATGCTTTGTCTATACTGACAGGTGTTACAAGGAGCCATGACACGTTGGCGGTATCTCTCTCAGTACCCAATCACAAATCACCTAATCACCTGAGCTGGTGGCTCGCCTGAGGCGACCGATCAGAAGGCTTCTGCCTGCTATTAGAATAATCTCATCACACAGACTGCAGCCCTATCTGTTACTTAAGCGTTTGATTAATGCAGGTTAATGCAGGTACCTGTGAAGATGCGTGACGAAAGATCTTCATGTAAACTTAAGACGATGTCGAACTGTATTACAAATAGTAGGAACAGCGTATACTGCGCTTCAAGACTTACATCTCTACTTCAAAGTGTTTCCTTCTGAGCACATTGGTCACAGAGCAACACATACACAAAGTAGAATATCTATCAAGTACTGCAGCATTGTCAGTAGTCATTTAAATACAAAATCCACAATCACTATACCTCCAAAAATGTAATAATGACTCACTGCAATAAAAAAGTGCATTGCAAATGCTTGTATTGAGAAAATAAATCAAATACTATTGTACAACAAATACCTCCAATCTGATTCCCAATTATCATCTTATCTGGATGCCGTCTGTGACATTCAGGCAGGATGAAGTCGATGGAAAGTCAATTTTGCTCTCTGACCTTTCACCAGGTAATAACAAAGACAACATAACGATGGCAAACTCTTTCACCCGCATGATGTCTGGCCGTCACACGGCAGTGATCCTGGCCAGCATAGGGGCTGGCACACTGGCATCCGGATACCTTCTCAGTGACCACATCGTCGCTGCTGCTGAGCGGACAAGGCTCTATCCACCCAGGTACTCGTCTGTGAGTGTGTTCTGATAATCACCTGTTCAGTCAAAGTATCTAACGCTACGGTTTCCATCAGAAAAGATATTGAGTCAGCTGATCATTTAGTAGCAATTTGTTTTATATTTTCATGATGATATTTCAGTATATTGTGACACAATCCATAGTATACATGCAAAAAAACAATGAATGAACAACATATATACAGTATGTTATCATGCTACTAAAGCAGCACGGAAGCAAATTTAATGTTTTACTTTAAATAATATTTATCTTTTATCTTTTAGTTATGGACTACTATGAAAACAACTCAACTAGTAGTGAAGCTTCTTTGTCGTTGATACCTTTCTACAGTGCAGATTTCCCTGACCTGCGGAAGCACAACAACTGCATGGCAGCAGCCCTGACCCCAACCATTTATGGGCACCTGAGGGACAAGAAAACCCCCAATGACTGGACGCTGGACCAATGCATCCAGACCGGGGTGGACAACCCTGGACACCCCTTCATCAAGACTGTGGGCATGGTAGCTGGAGACGAGGAGAGCTACGAGGTTGGAGTTCCTGTTTGCAGGGAGTTGTTGTGTCTTCACTCCTAAAAAGGGGCGGCTAAACTTTTGTTTTGTTTTTCCCCCATCAGGTGTTTGCTGAGCTCTTTGACCCCGTTATCAAGGACAGACACAATGGCTACGACCCTCGCACGATGAAGCACCCCACTGACCTGGATGCTTCCAAGGTTTACACACGCATGTTCTGTCTGCATCACATGGTCTGCTTCCACTCCTTCATACAGTGACCAGACACTTCCTCCCCGCCAGATCACCTCAGGAATGTTTGATGAGCGCTACGTGCTGTCATCTCGAGTCCGTACCGGCCGTAGCATCCGTGGACTGAGTCTCCCCCCGGCATGCTCGCGCTCCGAGCGCCGCGAGGTGGAGCGCGTGGTTGTGACAGCTCTGTCCGGCCTGAAGGGAGACCTGAGCGGTCGCTACTACAGCCTGGGAGAGATGTCTGACAGAGAGCAGACACAGCTGATTGAGGTTAGTGCACAGTCACACACACTCAGAGACAAAGTTCTGTTCTGTTTTTTTGATGACCTTTGCCATCCCATGTCCCCTTTTGTCCCTTTACCTGCCAATCAGGATCACCTCCTGTTTGATAAACCTGTGTCACCTCTGCTCATGGCAGCCGGGATGGCCAGAGATTGGCCTGATGCTCGTGGGATCTGGTAAGACTATAAGATAAACTCAATCCAGATAGAAGAAGTAGCATACTGTTGTTTTTGTAGCTGAGCTGTAGTCACTGCATCACAGGTTTGATTTTCACAGCCATCACGAGTGTTTGGTTTGTGTTTGGGAGGCAATACTAGAAACACAAATAACACAACTGCTAATCTGTGACCATCGTCATCCCATAACTTCTTTTCAGCATTTTAATTTGACAACATTTACCAATTTGTTGGATAAGAATTTTTTTTTGTTTAGGAAAGACATGGGAATACTGTCTGACATCAGACACCATTAAGCACCACCACCATACATTACAGGACCAATACGACTGGAGAGAAGTGGGTTATACGGTGGAATTACATTACAACATTTTTCTGTTAAATTATGCAAGAACAGATCATGTAGAAAACACTGTGCCCTCATTGCTGCAACGCTTTCAATCCCCCAGAAAACAACAAGCGGCCTCCATCACTGCACGAATCCCATGTGTGCTTCATGCCGTGCTTAATTAATACATCACTGGTGGCATCCTGAAACTTGCACTTGATAGGCGATAGCTTATTTTATTTCCTCTTTTGATGCCTTAAGTTATTTTTAACATGCCTTTCAAACAGCTGTTCTGCACTGATCAAATGTCCCTCTGCTCTGCGAATTTAACATGGATATTGATTTCCAAGCTTTGAACTGGAGTTTAAGTCGGCCTTCCTGATTGTCTCAGGCACAACAACGAGAAGAACTTCTTAATCTGGATCAACGAGGAGGACCACACAAGGATCATATCCATGGAGAAAGGAGGAAACATGAAGAAAGTGTTTGAACGGTTCTGTAGAGGTCTTAAACAGGTGCATGTCTCTGTCTTCTTGCACAACCATGGCCCAGTGCCAATTCCTCCACGAATAACTCATATTTATCCACGTGGTTTATCTTAGTGCAAAGTAAAGCTTTGGAGAGACTTTACAAAAGCATTGTCCACAAAATTGTAATAAAACACAGGTATAAAAAAACAAAGATATTTGATCTCTACCGTGTTGCAATTACATTTTAAATGCATTCCAAAAGCAAAGTAAAATATACATAGCTGTTTTCTTGTAACTTGTAGGTGGAGCATCTAATCCAGGAGAGAGGCTGGGAGTTCATGTGGAATGACCGTCTGGGCTACGTCCTCACCTGCCCCTCTAACCTCGGCACTGGGCTCAGGGCCGGTGTGCATATCCGCCTGCCCATCCTCAGCAGGGTAACACGCGGCCCTCCCACATTGGAGTTCTCCTGTCTGAATAATGATTGTAATGTGCGGGTGATGTTTTATGAACTAGGACCCGCGCTTCAAAAGGATCCTGGATAACCTGAGGCTACAGAAGAGAGGCACGGGAGGCGTCGACACGGCTGCTACTGGAGACACCGTCGACGTCTCTAACCTCGACCGCCTGGGCAAGTCAGAGGTAAGCAGCTGAAGTAGAAATGAGCAGCAGGTAAAGGGAGACAGAGTCAGACAGAGGACAGCAGACATCCCAGCAGGTGTCTCGCTATGAATAAGCATACCCACTGCTGCTCTTTAATCTGTAATCCAGGCAGGGATGTGCCGGATTGAGATTAAAAGAAACTGGGTCTACTAAGAAGAGCCTCTCCTGCTGCACTCCCTCACAGGCCGTGATGACGGCCTCCAAGCGCTACTAATCAATGTCTGTGAAAGGTCATGGATTGTTACGGTCAGGGTTCTAATTGGACTCTGCCGATGACATTCAAGCAGAGGAAGTCCAGCCTGAAAGGCTACTGTAGAGGTTACTGTTTCTCAACTACCTGCCATGAAGGGAAAGAGTACTAGTGCAGTACTACTGGTTTTAAAAATATACTCACTTTACTGCAACCAAATCAACGTATTTTACATGTTTGCTTCTATAGTTCTCGTCTTTATAATATTAAGCAAAGGACCTTTGAGCCTCAGCAATACATGTGAAGAACCACTGAGTTGGCTAAATATTGGCACCATAGTAGATAATATATATATTCAAATGTAACCTGAACCTGTCCAACTGCTGTATTTACACATTGACCATGTGTTTGCATCCACAGGTGGAGCTTGTACAATTAGTGATTGACGGCGTTAACTACCTGATTGAGTGTGAGAAGAGGCTGGAGAGGGGGCAGGACATCAAGATCCCCTCCCCCATCCCTCAGTTCAGGAAGTGAATGTCACCTCAGCTGCGAATCCTGGAATAGAGCAGGCGCTCCAACCGCTGGTTGTTAAAGTGTTGGTCCTACAAGATATTCATATTCGTTGTACTGATTTACGTGCACAACAAAGGAATTGCATGTACACATATTATAAACACAATAAACTATATTGATGAACTGAGTTGTATTATTCCCAGGTGCTTTTTTTTTTTTAAACCACTGACCTACTAAATTATGCTAAAAATTGAATATTAGAGGAAAATCCCCCAACAATAAATACAAATATGTATACTTATTTTCTACTCCAATAATCATCTCAGGTCACCCCAAATTCATATTGTGATCCTTTCGAGAAGGCCCAGACCTCAGGTTGGGAACCATGGGACTTAAGGACTTAACGATGAGTCGGCTTATAAAGTATTTAAACTCCAACAGCTCCACCTAGATCCACACTGAAGTGTCTCTATCAGTGATATAATGTCAGTCACAGTTTTATGCAAAACTAGTAATTCTACTTTTCATACTGGAAGTACAACCTTTGATAATACTTGTTCTTATTCGAGGTTTTCTACCTTTTACATATACTGGAATATTTTTACATTATTGTTTTGGTACTTTGACTTAGGTTGAAGATCTGAATAGCTCTTCTACCACTGGTTGTCTATTAGATCCAACCTGGTCTTATACTGTTAAAACCAAAAGCAATCAGAAATCTGACAAATTAAATATTATTGGATTAGAAAGTCTCAGCTATCACAAAACCATAATTATAGTAAACTAATGCAAAACAAGATAATAAAACCGAGCTACATCTAGCTTGAACTTAAAGTAAAGCACAACTCAAGTGAACACAAAGTGCAGTCACACCTCCTACTAGCTTGGTCCTTCTCTTACTCAAACAGAGATGTTGTTATTAGGTCATGGCCGAATGCCAAACTCAATAAGATGGAGCTATGTTGGACAATAATGTCACGACCTCTGCAAATCTATAATTAAGTGCTCAACCCTAGCTTGTCCTGACTCACAAAGAAGACTATAGCCCACAGTTACTGCAGCAAGTATATATATAGTTATATATATATATATATATATAGTTATATATATATACATATTCTTCTATGAAGAATATATATAAAAATAATACAAATAATATTGATTAAAGTGCATCATGTATACAGTACTTGCCATTCTGTAGTTATGATGTGAATATTCTGCCAGTAAACATTGATTAGTTACACATTGATGTTTCCAGGTGTGGCAGCTGCATTCTCTCACCTCAGACCAGCTCAAGTGTTTTGGTTGAATGCTTTGCACACAAACGGGACAAATAAATGGTTTCAACTCAGGTTAAGCAAACTCTTTCCAAGTGTAGAAAATCAACATGTACAAATAAACGATCAACATTAATGGGCGGCTGGTGGACACTCCCCTAACGCAAAATGCCCAAACATAATAAGACAATGTGGTGTTTTGACACTATAAAACACACAATGAAGTGGATAAGGTCTATTTGACATCAGAGGACTAACGTGTCTTCAACCTAGTGAGGTTCCCACTTGATCAAAGACTCAAAAACATGAGGCTGTGTGTATCTTTGGCCTTCATCTGTATGACGCTGTCAGGAGGTAAGAGCCACATTTTAACATTTTAACAATATAGCATTCAATGCAGAAATGTTGTTATTCTTCTCGACAATTGTGACTATTATTCATTCTCTTTTGCCCGCAGCGAGCGGGTTAAAGTGTTTCACTTGCTGGAGCGCAAACCCCGGCACCTGCACTCAGGTGTGGAACTGCCCGAATCATTACGACCGCTGCAGCACCACCATTGGTAAGTGGAATTTACAGCATGTGGCTCTGATGTTATGTTAGGATTATTGCATCCTAGTATTCTTTCTTGTGCGATTCTTCGACACTTATCACATGTCTTTATCGATTATGTAATGGAACTTGTATTGTCTTTCTCTGTGTTGCAGATGCTGAAAATATGATCACCAAGGAATGCATGAGGAGTGATGCGTGCAATAACGTAGATTCCTTGGGTGTCAGATGCTGCGCTGAAGACCTGTGTAATGGAGCTAAGCACGCTGGAGTCTTTGTTCCTCTGCTTGTAGCGCCATTAGCCCTCATTACGCTCTTCTGATGAGGATAAACGTCCCCACTATTACACTTTCATGCTGTAAAGATCCAATGTGCCCTGGTAACCAAATAACTTTTGAGGCGGTGACATTGATGGCCCTGCATATCCGTGATTGTTCTGATGGAATATTTTCCTCTTATCTTTTACTTACTCCCACATTGAACAGACGATGTATATTTTGGAAATGTTTGTGGATATATAGAATGAAATGTACCAATATTAACTGGTGTTACAAAATGAATATTGATTTCTTTGAAAATACTCAGAAACAATATGCAAACTTTTGCTCATATTTAAACAACAGCTTTGCTGCAGTCTTTTTTGCTACTTCTAAAAATATCTAAAATTCGAGAAAAAAACTCAACAAGGCATATGTGAGATTCTTTTGAAGGAAGAGTGCGATAAAATGAAATGCATTGGTATTATCATTATTATTATAACTTGCTTATTTACATAAGCTGTATTTTAGAGGAAAGCACATTTTGGAAGTATACCATACAGCGTCATGTATGTAGTTAATGAAAGCAGGCAGCAGAGGGCAGTATAGGAGAAATCATAAGCTGGCACACAAACTCCTCAGAGTGGTGAGACTCTCAGGAAATAAAACCTCTGTCTTAGAATCAGGTCCCAAATATGTGTGAGTGTGCAGCAGTTCTTACTTATGTATATGTCTATACATTTATATTATCAGTTCATATATATGAACCAAAAGGATTTCATCATAACAACTGATTTACTGTTAACTGCTGATATTTGGTAATTTATATAAACTATGTTATTTAAGAGTCTGTTAAAGTACTTATTGAGACTCTTCCCTCATTGATATGTTATTAATCAGTGGTGTTATGTAACAAAGTAACTGTACTTAACTAAAGAGAGTATTTTCTTTTATTGCCACTTTATACTTCTACTCACATCCCGAGGGAAATATTGTTCATGTTTATTTTACTCCCCTACATTTGTCTGATAGCTTTAGTTACTATAGTTACTAATTCATTTAAAGTCGTTGCCCACAAACCATCTAAATAAGTTTAAAATACATTTAGCTGACGCTTTTATCCAAAGCGACTTACATGATATACGGTAGACACAGCAACGGTGAGCAATGAGGGTTAAGTGTCTTGCTCAAGGACACAACAACATGGACTAGCGGAGCCGGGGATCAAACCACCGACCCTCTGATTGAAAGGCTGACCTGCTAACCACTGAGCCACAGTCGCAACACAATATTAAGTGTTGCTGTAGATTAAGATCCTGTACTTTAAGTAACCAAGTGCTTAACAAGCACTTGGTTACTATACTATAATATTATTATAAAATATTATTTTATTTTTAATGTAAAAACAATGTATGGTTCCAGCTTCACAAATTACACAAAGATGTATTGCTTTTCCTTTCAATTATTTTAATTATATTTTCTGCATAAAATACTTTGACTGTAAATACTTATTTACTTGCTAAAGTTCCTTACAATGCAGAACTTTTTTTTGTGTGGAGTATTTACACAGTGGTATTTGTACTTATACTTGATCAGAATACTATCCACCATTGGTTCTAGGTGAGTGGCCCATGTGGTGATGGGGTCAGGTACTTCAACCTTTGTCCATTGTTCAGGAACATACGCAGCATTTTGTCTGTGTCTAAATCAGACAATGTATTGACAAGAGTACAAAATAACAGCCATTGCTGATGTAATGTTTTCTAAAATAAGAAAATGCTACAATAAAACATGCAGAGCATTCTTTAAAGTTTACAACCCAATGGCAGCCAGGGGTCACAGTTTCATTTACTGGGGTAAATATTTTGCAATTATACAATTAATGGACATTTTTTAAAGTGAAGTCATAGCCGAGAAATCCCCAACCGACCTGGAGTGCAGCTCTGAAAGAGCACATCAAGGCCACGCCCAGCTGATTATCATCTCTATTACACATACAAATAAACAAACAACCCTTTGTTCACTCTAATAATAACGTGTTCTGCACAATAAAAGGCAAAAGAAAAGAAGTGGAGTTGAACCATTATGCAATCACTCCAGTTCAAGAACACGACTCCTCTGTGTATTCAGTTCACAGCACTCGACAGTCATTCTCTGATATTTGTGTTTAATATTGCTTTATGTCAACTTCCACCTCTTTACTGCTATTATAAATGTAATCAGTATATTAATATGGATATTACATATGAATCAGTATATCAACAAAGAGCTATTGCACATTCGGATCTCGACACTCATTCACCGTAAATTTTTCTGTCAAATAATTGAGCAGTGTCAAATTGATAACTAATTGTTCATTATTGTTTCTGTTTATATATAACAACTGATGCTTCATAAAATGTTTCTGAATAGATGCAGTACTATACAACTATATGTTTTAAAGATTGTAAGCATAACAGAGTGATACATTTTACTAATAACACACTGCAGAAGTAGTGCGTGAACAATGTAGCGTGTATAATATGTGGTGATATGTTTGCTCAGGGGTCAGTTGATGATTTTAACTTGTGAAGTAGATTGAGTTAATGCTTTTTAAAGAGGTATACAGAGCCACAGAGATGAGGTCACATATATAAACTGGTATGTTAATATGTTGAGCAATGCACACATGAGTGTGTTTTCACCAATGAATGCTCATTTATGAATCATAATTTGTCTTGCTGCAAAGTGAGGTTGATTTGTAAAAGTTCCATCAGGCATGTAAAATACATACAAATATACAGATAGGGTGTTTTTTTATTGACATCATTACCATTTCTTGATTTCAAAAGCAAATAATAGCTCTGTCTACTCATTTATGAGGACAAAGTTATATAATTGTCATGTCATTCTTTAAAAGGGGCCGTCAAATTAAATGTATGCCAAACACGTCACACAAGGGAATAAATATGGAGGCGTTTGGCGGCAGTAGCTCAGTCTATAGGGACTTGGCTGCAGAACAGGACAGAATGTGAACTGGTAGCTGCCCTGGACCCCAAACTGCTCCCCGGGCGCTGGGTCCCTACAGGATGGGCTATATGCAGAGGCTACATTTCACTGTGTGCTGTGTTTTGTTCATGTATACAAACGCCATTGTTAGTAAGTAACAGATCCACTAATTTGCAGTTATTTCAAAATAAAAGTTGGGTTACCTCTGCAGTATCCATTATATTTAGTTTGCATTCGTTACAGATGGATTATTATTACTATTATATTTGTTCATTTAGTTCAACAAGTGAACAAGTTGGTGTGTGAAATGCTATCATTACCAAAACAAAACTACCCCAAATGTTTTCTTAGGGTTAGGAAAACATCATGTTTTGGGTTACAATTAGTATTAGTATGTTAATCCCGTATATAATCTCTTAAAAAGTAATTAGCTGTCCTGTGGTCCAGACAAAAACACGTGTGTTGTCGGGCCAAATCAGCTGTCTGATCAGTCTGCTCCAGGCTCAACTTCTGGTCTTGTTTATTCCCAAAGCACAATAGGTGCTCCTCAAATAGGGCTCTGTCATCACATGGGACTAACAGGCACTAGAATGTAAGGCAGGAAGGAGCAGCGACAACATCAACGGTCTTGAATAGTGCACAAACACCACTCAGAAGCCATCTCTACATGGAGCGTCCAAATCAGGGCTCGGTGCTGTGCAGAATGGCTTCGCAGTCACCAAGGCACAAGCCAACTATGCCCAAATTGAAAAAGAAAGGCTTGCCATTGGGTTTGGCTGCCACCTCGAGGAGATTCCTTCTATAGAGACAACCTTACCAGTTGAATGCAATACACAAACCAGGAAATAGAATTTGTCGTGTGAAGTTAACCCTTTGTTATGGTTATTGCGTTAATCATTTTTGTTCGAGTTTATTCTAACTTCCCACTGATGTTTATCTATATGCAAATATGTGTCATGTGTACTTACCAGATTAAAGATGGCTGAATAAATAAACGTGTGTCATGCCGGTCACTGACTGGCTAATAGCCCGTAAATAACTGTCACAAACAGCACAGAGGCTTCACACAGCTCACTGAGGGTACAAGTTTCTCAGTAAACGCAGAAGTCGCAGCTGGAGGATCCAACATTAACATTTTAGCATTCAGGCCACATCCAGTGTGCATCTGATGGCAATGCAAGAGTCTTGGCTTGATTTGGGTCACTTGGCTTGCTGACAGGGGGGTGCATTAAGTCACTGCTTAAATAAGGCAGATAAGGAATGTGTGTAGCACACACTCTGTACAATGACCTATAACTAGCAGATATACACATATTGGAGTTTTTATATATATATATATATAGCAGCTAGTTACTTTAGATACTCACCATGAAGTTGTATTTGTATATAACTCTCTCTCCCTCACTTCCTGCCATCTCTCTCAGTTTATAATAAAGCAGAAATTTGTTCCACCGTGACCATCGGTAACTTTACTGCTTAGCTGTAAATGCATTATTAAAAATAATCCAGTGATTTAGTATATAATAATAAAACACTGTCAGTGGTCATTCTGCTTGCTTAATAATTACTTTTCCCTTTGAGTCGTAACAATATTTAGCTTGAAATGCCTCAACAAAACATTTTAATGCAAAATGTTACTATTTTTTGTGTTAAGGAGGGACTGAACATGTTCTTACACCACTGAAGCAGAGTAGATGTGATTCAGAATATGTGACCACTATTTTAGTCACAAGTTTGTGATTATTATGCAAATGTTGAGGAGCAAGTCGGTAAAGGAACTGGACCCCCTGTGCAGTAGATGGTGTGAGCTGATGACCTTTGCTATGGCAGACAGAGTCTGTGATAATGTGCTCAAAAGAAGGACGTTGGGCTCGGAGGCAGACCTCATGGCCGGTCCTGGATGGAACTTTGGACACTTGTCCAAAAACTGTTTTGTCATTTCTAATCAATTTGCTCAACAAATGGACCAGTGTCTCCCAACGTACCATTTGGCAATGTCATTGTACAAGGCTGAGAAGTTGAGAAGAAGCTATAAACGACCTCCTTCCTGTTACAACAACTGAATGATTCCCCAATAAAACCTCTTTTACTGTATGTCACTTTACTGTAACTTTTATAGTAGCCCAAAACAAACTATCATAGAAAGTACGGTGATGGAGAATAGCTTGTCGGGAAAAGAGAGGGAGAGAAAGAATAAGGAAGTAGCAGCAACATATTCTTCTCTCAGTGTATTCACTAAACAGTGTGAATAATATCTTAAATAAACAAAATGTCCTCTTTCTGTTACTTCAATGTTATTGAAAACAGGGTCACAGCTCATACACAAGGACTTATGACCTCTTTTGGTCTGACAAGTGACAAACCAGTTTCCAGTCCACCATCACAGGATGCATGCAGACGGCTGTACCCAGCAACAAATAATCAGACTTTATCTCTTTCGATGGCATCCAATGTGCGTTTCATTCTCTAATGAAGACTGAAAATTGCAACACATCGAGCGAAAAAAGACATCCGCTGGTTAATTGAATCATCACGGTTGAGCAGGTTTGAGATTAATTCAAAGTAAGGAGAAGATCAAAAGCGAGCCAGTTAGAAGGAAGTCGAGGGGAATAAGAGCAGTGAGGCTTGTGGGATAATCCCATTAAGAGCTGCACATTCATTCAGACTGAGGATCCAGAGCTGTACAGTATGTAGGAGATTAGAGCTGATGGAGAGGGGTCACTAGCAAACCTGCATTCTCACAGTTTTAGAACATTGTGCTGTATTATTCTGTGCTCTCAGTACTAAGCCTTTTTAATTATGATTTTTGAGCAACGATCAACCACTATGAAAGCTATTTCAGAGTTTGTCTCTGGAACAAATTGGATTACAAAAATGAAGACAAACGCATGCGTCATTGCTTAATACTGATCGCCAAGGAAATATTTTAATACATTGGAATGCGCACACAGTTATTATGTATACACACGTAATGTAGCTGGGTATAGCAATGACGTCTTCTATGACTGCACTGCCAGCATTTGATCTAAGATTAGACGTCATTCTTCTGGAATCTTAGTGGACGGTGTTTGCCTCTGTGCATGAATATTAACATTTCAGTGTTCCCGACGTGGAAGCAGCTTACTCAGACAGCTACCACAGAAACACACTTGTAATGTTCATTGGTTCGTCTGAATAGCAGCATAACAGTGATTTTACAATACCACAGACTTTTGTTTAAACTGTACACCATTACGTTTGCAATATAGGGGATTCGAAACATTACTAGAGCAAAAATGTAAATATATAGTGGAGTGGAACACCTACCTGAGCAGAGAGTGAAGGCACTCTCCCTCTGTGTGTGTTGTTATCCGAGCTTCTCTGTGCTTTGTTGGCGTAGCCGGGCCGGTCGTGCATGCTTATAGTTCATATACTTGCATGTGAGCAATGCCCCACTGGCTATCAGCCCACAGCAGCCGCCCCTGCACTGAGCTCATGAGCTGATAACCCTAACCCTCAACCAACGGCATCGACACGGAAATTAGCACCCCTTGATCCCCCTAAGGTAAAAAACTGTTCGCTCCGTCAGCACTTTTGCTGAGCGGTTTGTACAAAGCACCTTTAATGAAGGGCAGCAACGGTCCACAGCCAAGCAAGCAGCTCTGTGAGGCTGTTCTTATGGCACTGCGGTACTTTGAGCCTAATGCAAATGTTATCATGCTAAAATGTTAATAGTGCCGAAGATAACATACAGATGTTCAGCAGGTGTAATGTTTATCGCGTTCACCATCTTAGTGTTGTGAGTAACTGATTTGCTAATTAAACACAAAGTGCATGTTGAGGAGGATGGGTATGTCATTCGTTTTTGCAGGTATTTGGTAATAAACTAAAGCATTGGACCAATAAAAAAGTAGACCTGATGATTATGTTGGATGAAATGTTATGGAGTCACCAACGTTATTACGATTCGTCCTGAGGGGGACATGAATGTCTGTAACACATGTCATAGTGATCCTTTCAGTAGTCGTAGAGATGTTTCACTTAAAACCACAAGTCAACGTTGAGGTGGCGCTAGAGGAAAAGTCAGAGAATCACCAAAGCGCATGTCTGTAGAAAATATCATGCTAATCCAATAGTTGTTGAGATATTTCAGTCTGGTTCAAAATGGTGTCGCCAGCTTCGCAAAAAAAAAAAGAAAAGCTAAACTCATTGGTATGTAAATGTGATACATTTTTGCTAAAAGAGGAAGATATTTCTCCTTCTTGATAAATAAACGTAAAACCCCGGCACCACACATTCACATCCTGTATGGTATTCAGTGCCTGACTAGACAAAAGAACATGACCACATATTCAGATCTATGGTTCTGGGTAAAATCCTGCAGAAGCATACGAGTAAAACAAACTCGTAAAAAAAAAGTGAGCATGTTGTTCTATAATGAAATGGAAGAAAGCTCTTCAAGGCAGAGTGACTCACAAAAGCAGAACATAGAAAATGTGCTTCATCATGCAAGTCATATTTATTTTGAAATTGTCAAGGCATTATAAACACAAGAGAAAGCAGAGACTGTAAAACCTCCCAAAGAATACTGAAACTGATAGAGAACAGAGAGGTTTGAAACAAATTAAATATATAACGCATCCCAGATATTCTTGAAAAACGACTACTCAGAAAACAATTAAAGCCAACATCCTCCATATATTTGATTTAATTCAAATAAATAATCTATGATCAAAGCGAACAATGTAAACACACTAAATCAAATATTTGGCAAAACAATACAAAATACATATTGACGGCATTGGCCAAACTGGTGTATTTACAGAGAGATGGATGACACGCAGATAAGTGCGTGTCTGCATGTGTGTGTGTGTGTGTGTGTGTGTGTGTGTGTGATCTCATTCCACAGAGCAGAAGTTATCCAGAGCATTCTCTCGGTTCTTGGGGAGCTCACGTTGCTCCAGTAGTCGGTACTGGAAGGAAACGCGGTTGATATAGTTCCCACTGGACACCAGCCTCACCACCGAGTTATCACAACCAATCTTCATCTGGGCTGAAGGGAAAACAGACAAACAGATACTTTACAATGGCCTGAATACAGAGCAGCCTTTGTTCTCTGGCCGGCCGGTGTATGTGTCTTTGTGTGTGTGAGTGTGAAGGGCACCGAGAGCATGGTAAATCAATAACGATATAATAAAGTATAGATGTATATTGTCAAAAGTCAAAATGTATAAATTGCTCATTTTGATGTTCATATAAGATCCTTGATCATAGTCTTTTACAGTATTTCAAAAATACATGGATGTTTTTTTAGCAAGTATAGGAATGTATTGGTGAATCAGGTGAAAATCGAGAAGTAAAATACAATTTGCATGGCAAATATTACACCATGAGGGATGATCTTATATTCTCTGATTTTTTAAGATAGAATCTGTAGCATCATCTGTTAGAATTTCTATTATTGGAAGCACATTCTGTCCTGTCCTCACCAAGAGAGGACCACGCTGCTGTTACACCGTGGTGAGCATTGTTTTGAAGTGCAGCTGGACTTTAAATTGTATGTGTTTGTCAACACACGGTGAAATGTATCAAATTGTGTTTCAGAAATCTGCAATTTCCAGGAAACAATATCAGCTAAAATAAATAATAGCGAGCCAAGGCTCATAGTATAGTATTGTATAGTATATAATAGTATAGTATAGTATAGTATAGTATAAAACATAGTATAATATAGTCATTGTCTAGTAAAAGAAGACTATTACAATAAAAATCACAGCTTCACATTGGAAGGAAACAGAAAGGGCTCAGACTCACCGAGCCCGGTGAGGGAGAAACAGAGGTCAGCCATGGGGAACATCATGGAGGTGTCCACCCCATTCCCCCCCAGCAGCTCCACATAGTCACCTGACCCCGAACAGCCCTTCCACAACTGTCTCTGTGAAACGAAGTAAACAACAGAATATTCTAGTGCTGAAATGCAGCAGTTCATGTATTAAGTCTGCATATTAAAGTGACATATTAAAGGTTTTTTTCAATGTGTAGATGAGCAGGTTCCAGTTTTGGTTGTACCTTGTGTCTACTATCATATGCGAGTACTTAAATTAGCTATAATAATAAGGAAGTGATAAGGAAGACTAGAATTGCCACCTCACAGTTATAGGCCAAAAGTCAACCTGCCAAGTTGCAGTTTTCATCCACGTCAGTCCAAAATGTTGTCACTTCATCATGTTATCCTATTAGACATATGTGTGAAATTGTCATAATTTGCATATTAATAATTGAGCTATTACAAAAGCTTTTTTTTTTAGGTCATAGTGACCATTGCCCAATAAATTCTAATCAGTGGATTGTGGATGCTTTCTGCCAAATATTAAGACATTTCCTCTTGGAGTTACTGCGATATCAGGTTCACTGAACGAACGGACCGTCCATGGCATGGGGCCGGTCGCGGGGGCATACATATTTAAGATGAAAAGATATTTTGAAATTGGCTGGGAAAAACTCATTTGGAGCTACATTTAATTAGTATTAGGAAGTGTTGTGTGTCATCATAAGCCAGTGATGCTCAACTATTTATTCACTCAACAAGATATTCAAGATCATTTGGCTAAAAGCAAGTCCTTATATCTCACTGAAAGTCACTGGTTTGGTGATTGTCTCTTACATTAGGTGTTACAAAATATTTTGACCAAATAGACTTGTTTACAAGAAAAATCCAGAGAGCACCTTTATGTTCCAGCTTGGTCTGCATACTTTTTGTGGTATTGATTAGAGAAATTCAATCTAACTATCTTATATACAATATTTGATATTCTGTTCATAATAACACTATAAAGCTGAAGGGTACCTCAAGTTTCAATCCTAGGTCCATTATATTTTCTATCCATATCCTCCTCTTTTATTACGTGTCCGCATGTTAAAGTCTTTTGTAATTGTAATGCTTTCGGCTTCCCTCAACACTTGAGTGGGTCTGTGTATGCCAGATTATTGTATTTGGCCCAGCAAATGCAGAACTTGCAGTTTATCACAATGTCAACCGTCTGGTGGACGACATCAGATCTGCTGCCAACATCTTCAGGAGTCATTTTGTTTCACTCAGCCTTATAATAACACGGTTTACACCATTTCTGTCCTTCACTAACTTAAAGAGATTTGGATTCCATGTGGTGTTCAATACTTTAGGATTTTAATCTGTTTAGTGAATACTTACAGCTCGACAATGAGCTGCAATAAAGCACCTTGAGGCCGAGGGGAGCTGCAAATTCGACATGCCACGTTTCACAAGCATCTTTCTTTTCCACAAGATAGACACCATGTCATCGAACATTCAGTTGCACATTGCTACGTGTGACTGAATCTCCTACAGAGATGCTGTGCCCTCACATTCACTTTGCCTAATCAGACCTCTCTCCATGGAAGTCTGATCAGACTTTGTTGCACCTGTTAGAGCGCAGCAGCAGCTGACCACAGAATCTCTCAAAGTGTTGGTCTGGGGGGTTTTGGACGACTCCCCAAAACTCTCAGTCGATGCTATTTTTTGAGAAGTTCGCTGGCGATGTTTTTCAGTTACGATACCTACGCTGTCATGTCTCTATGGTAACATGGAATAAATAGCTGGTGCCAGGTATTTTGTAACGTTTGGACAGATCGAGAAATGAGGAATCCACAACGAGGAATCCACAAAGAGGAATCCTAATGACGTTTTGTCACGAACATACATGAGAGAAGTGGCACGAGCGTATTCATGCTTGCTGGTGCTGTAATGTCTATTCATGCAAACAAACAACACCCAGAGGTGGAGCAACACGTTTGGTGCGTGTTACAAATGCAATGCATACACTTTAGGCCTCGTTGTCACAAGTGAGCCCTCTGACAGGTTTACCCTCAGCTGCAGCTGCAGCTCCCACGCTCTAATATTTAGCATGCTAAATATCTGGAATACGTATACCACATGTGTCAAACTCAAGGCCAGCGGGCCAGATGTGGCCCGCCACGTCATTTTATGTGGCCCGCGACGGCTTGGAAGGTATGATCACCACCGTGGACCCGTTTTCAGTCTGTCGCGGATCCGTTTCCGGTTCGTCGCGGACCCGTTTTTGGTTCGTAGCGGACCCGTTTTCAGTCGGTCGCGGACCCGTTTTCAGTCGGTCGCGGACCCGTTTTCAGTCGGTCGCGGACCCGTTTTCGGTTCGTCGCGGACCCATTTTCGGTTCGTCGCGGACTCGTTTTCAGTCGGTCGCGGACCTTTGCATGGGCAATATAAAAATCCTGTGATTTTATTTTGAAGGGAATTTTGAATGCAGCAGAGTGGTCTATTCACACTCCTCAGTGCTGCGTTCACAACACACTTGCATGAGTTTACACACGCACTATTTGTGATAGTTCACTTCATTCCCGACCTTTTTTTTATGTTTGTGCATGAAAGCACTGCTGAGTCTGTTAAAAAAGGCTGAAGTTATAAAATGATTATGTGTGTTGTAATACTTTGTGTCCTTAAGATGCACTTTGGGGTTTTTAATTGAGTATAAAAGTGAATATTTTATTGTGTTGGCATGTGAGATTCTGTACCATTTCAGGCTCAAACTGCACCATCTTTTCATTAAATCCATTTGAGAAGTTGAACATGTTCCTTGCTTTGGATCTCGGTTCATTCAGGGGTGATGGTGCAGCCAGACCAGTAGAACCACTGCCCCAGACCACATGCATGTTCTTATTGGCTAGTTATGACCTTCTCAACTGTGACAAAAAAAGCTTTGAACAAAGTTAATATAACAACGATTGTGTGATCTTTGTCATTGTTATTTTCTTCTGTTTTAAGTTTGATCTTTGATAGAGTAATGTGGGTATATATATATATCTCAATATGTATATAAATGCATGTACAATATTTTTACACTTGAATAAACAATACAAAGACAGTTATTTAACAATATGTTCGGTAGTAGTTAAATTTATACAGTGTTACAGTTACAACCGGCCCTTTGAGGGCGACCATGATGCTGATGTGGCCCGTGGTGAAAATGAGTTTGACACCCCTGACGTATACGATGCAAGTGCAATGCATCTTCCAACAGTTCACATGAAGTCCATATCATCAGTTCATCTAAAGAGGACTTTCAGTAAAGTGTGAGTACGTTGTCAATGAGAGGTTTCTATAACTGACAGGGGTGTTTGTGTGTGTGTGTGTGTGCGCGAGTGTGTGTGTGTTTGTCTCACCTTTGGGCTGAGTTCATTGCTTTTGGCCTGCCCGAGGCTCAGGTCTGTCAGTTGGATCTCCACGGGGTAGATGATGGAGAAGCTGCAGTTCCTGTGCTGGTGTGGCATCACCATGGTGAAGCTGCCCTCTGGACTCTGAGACATGATGTTACAGGCTACACACACACACACACACACACAGACAGACAGACAGACAGACAGACAGACAGACAGACAGACAGACAGACAGACAGACAGACAGACAGACAGACAGACAGACAGACAGACAGACAGACAGACACACAGACAGAGAGAGAGAGAGAGAGAGAGAGAGACTCATTACTGACACATCATGTTACAAATTGGACGTGATCAAGGCTGACTGCGGGGAGGGGACACAATTAGAGCAGAGCATGGAAATACAATTACATTTCTGATGACAAAGATGAGAAAATAACGACATTTGAATTGATAACAGTATGGTAGACTAGACAGGCACCCCCGGGAGTCGGAACGGTTTACTCCTGCGGACATGTTGTTCATTTAGAAACATGTTCGTGGTGAAGGAGCCGTGCCAATTAGAGCTTAGGAGAGAATATTTGAAAACATATCATTGAGTGTTATTTGTTCCGCAATATTTCAAGTTGAGATTGATGACTTTTGACTGTTGTCATTAATATTATTATTATTTTTTACACTTTTAGGTTGGTAACTGTCACTCACATACAAAGGAGCTGATTAAATATAAATACATCTTTTATTTTTTTCTAAACCTTGTCAAAATCCGGTGAATTGTGGACGGCTGCACTTAGTGTTCAATATATAAATGCGACTGCTGAGATTTATGGCAATTCCCTACAGATAATCCATTTAAACTCCTTTGTGTGTGTGTCAGTGCTCTTTCTTTATCCATCTTTGTCTCGCAGCTACGCTGTGATTGTTATGTTGCTTGACACAGTGCTAACACCGTGTTTGTCGAGCAGCTGGAGAACAGGTGCATGCCTCTCATTCAATCTCTTCCTGTCGCTCTCGGCCTTGATTAATGCTCGACCAGGCGCAAATGTCCAGGAAGAGCACACATGCATGCACACAAGTCCCCAGCCCAGGCCTCTTTTTAAAAAACACACATATAAAAGTAAATAACACAAATCAGATTTTAAATGCAAGGCCTTGGAGCTCGTTAGGATTTTTGTTGTTTACAATTTAGCTTTTATGGATGTTGTGTTGGTTTATTTTGCTTTTCAGCCCTCTAGTGACTTCAAGCAGGTGCATCAGGACTCACGGAAGGGGTTGTGTAGCTTTCTGACAGCGAGGGTGAAGCCACTGTCGGGGCTGTGAATGCGAAAGAAGATCATGGCAACGTTCTGAGAGGAGCGGCTGGTGGCTCCCGGTGCTGTGGAGGAACAGTAGTCCGTGTAGCGCTGGTGGAGAGGGAGCTGGTGGTCCTGCCTGCTGGGGAACTTCTCTCCCTTCAGGACCCAGCCGTCAAACATCTGTAAGCGGAGAATAGTAGTTTCTTCACTTCACCTGAAGGATGTACGCAGCTCAAGTTAAATGATGAATATTTGCTGGCTTGCAAAAATAAGAAAGTGAGTATATCAGTTTTACTGTTAATGAATGAGTTGATAAACATGATCGTGTCCCAGAAACATTGTGTTTTCTATGTGTGTGTGTGTGTGTGTGTGTGTGTGTGTGTGTGTGTGTGTGTGTGTGTGTGTGTGTGTGTGTGTGCTGTGGCTCTGGAGGTAGAAGGGCTCGTCCACTATTTACAAGACTGGCAATTAGATTTGATCCTGATGAGCTTTGTCATCAGTGTATGAATGTGTGTGAATAATGGCAAGTGGTTTAAAGCGATATAAATATAGCTATATATATGGAAATCCATATTGACTGAATTACAGTAGTCTTTGAATAACAAACAAATATATTGAGATAAAAAAGCAACTTTATGTTAGGTGTCTTTTTTAAGGCTATGAATCCAAAGTTTACAGCACAGCGTCTACACTGATTATATTTCATTACAAATATAATCCAACATTGATTTATGAGATTAAATGTATGCAGATACTGTGTTCCAGAAAGAAGATGTGTGCTGTTTGGTTGTGTAGCATCGTTCTCCTGCTATAGCGGGACTGATCTGTGCAGGTCGACCCAGCTTGTAACCCCAGTCCATGTGATAAAAGTTGATTCCTGCCATGTCTTTTACCACTTTGGCCCACATGAAATTACTCTGCACTGTAACTGGCAGGCTTGGCTGCACAACTAAAGCCTTCCCACACATGCTCTGAGTAATGTGACCAATGCACAGAGGAAACGGTGGGGTGTTTGGTCCTTTTGAAACGCCGCCTTAATGCTGCTTGGCACCATTTTAATCAAACAGGAGGAGATGAAATAGAAATTCAAAAGTTTGAGTCCTAAGCCCTGAACTTCCTGTCCACCACTCACAAAGGGGTTGGGGGCAATGCGTGGGTGTTATTTTTGGTAAGAGGAGCCAACCTTGATGAAGTCTCCGGCGCTGCAGTCGATGTTGACGTCAGACAGCTCCAGGCTGATGACCTCATTGGGCTCAGCGATGATGAAGGCAGCACAGGCCAGCTGTGGTTGAGACGCCACGAAGGTGAAGTAGCCGTCGGTGGCCAGCATATCCAAACATCCTATAAGCACACACACACTTATTCACAATGACAGAGAGGAGATTCACACAACACTCACTCATCTGTTGACCACCAGTAAACAGGGATTTGGTGTGATCTTCAAAGATTGGGATTTCATAATCAGCTTTATGGTCAAACAAAAAGTGTTTATATTGTGGAGAGTTTCTTTTTTCCTGCTCAAACTGTAGAGCTCATGTGGCTCTGGGGAGTTTGTGCCAAAATTAATATTTAGGTTTTCATTAATTGTGCTGGTAATGAACTTTAAAAAAAATATATTGTTTTAATATTTTTGCTCTGTGTATTTACTACATCAAAATACTACCTGAACGTCCTACATTACTGCATGTGCAGTACCGTGTACAGTACAGTTGCAGGGATGGATTGATTAAGTGATTAATTAATTGATTGAGTATCAAAAATGTGTGCAGTTCCTGCCGGCACGCTAGAAGTGCAATGAACATCTCTGCACCGAATGTTTTAAATCCATCACTTAAATTTTAATTATGCAAACAGCTCACGTGTTGTTTGCCAAGTCGGTAACAGCGGTAACATCTACTGAACTAACGCCATTGTTTACTGCAGCACTTACTGAGAGGTCGGCGGAAAATAAAATCCTCTGACTCTCTTTTCTGGTCCAAACTGAGCAGAGAGTATAATCCATCTGCGGCTTCGTTGTCCTGAGTAAAACATAACGGAAATAGAGTTTTTATGTTTTGCTGTAACTCGCGGAAACTTTTCAGGAATTATTGATCATCAATCAAAAAGCCTCACCTCAATGTAGCGACTGAGCGCCGTCCTTGATGAGAGGGAGATCAGAAAGAGGAACAGCTGTGTGCGCAGAGCCACCGACATCCTGAAGTGCGTCTCTCGGTGAAGTGTTTCCTGAAGCGGAGGGGGAAATAACGGTGCTGTGTGAGAGGTGGCGGCTTTTATAGCAGCGCGGACAGACAGGCAGGCAGGCCGACACCAGAGGGTCATGCCCACGGACTGAAGCGTGCGCCCTTGAGACGCATTTCCATCGTGGTGGGAGAATCTGACCAGTATTAGCCGACATATGCTTGACTCTGAGTGAATTCATAATTTCATCCAAAAGACAGAATGTCAAGCTGCCTAATTGCATACATAATATTGCTATAGGTCGTTTCATTGTGCGGTGCAATTATAATACTATGGCACTTTATTCAGATGGAAAGGAAGCTTACACGACACATATTGAGAAAGTAAGAAATCCAAGCGCACAAAAAAACAAATTACAGGTGTGCAACATTTATTACATCTCATAAGTCTTTTTTCCCTGTTACATATTTTAGAAAGGCCTTTTATTTGTCTAGATGAAAATACATTTGATTGGCTCATTTACACCTTATCCGTCCTTATCCAAAGGCTAAAACATGAATTTCACATGTTCACATTTTGTAAGAGATGAATGCTTGGGGCACACATGAGCACATAGCCCACAATGACCTGGGTTCAGTTCCCAACAGCAGGAGCTCAGGCATTTAAAATAAAGCACCATGCAGTGTTTGTGAGTGGGAAGTGAGGAGTCATGGGGAAGTGGAGGTCTAAAGGTCAGAGAGCCAGCTTGTGACTGAAGCTTCAATGGCCTGTGAGGTAACAGGTCGGACATCTGTAGATCCTCGCCTCAGAGCAAATGCTGACTGGGGAGGAAACGTTTTTGGACAGCACTGATGCTGGACTAAGTCACCTGTCAATGTTAATACAATGAGTCTACATCGAAGTCGTTTTTGTCTTTTTTATCTTATTTATTGCTTATTGTAAATGTGTATATATGTATAATGAGAGCTATGTGTAACCGGAGTCAAATTCCATGTGAGTGTAAACACACATGGCCAATAAAGCTGATTCTGATTCTGGTTTGTTTTTGGGAATCACTGTCAGAAACACCACCATGGTGATCCAACACAGTATTAAGGCAGTTTGCGAAACAGTCAAGAAATTTCTCAGCATGACTTTCAATATGAACCACTAGTTATGTTTAGGAAAAAGGTCACGAACAAGTCACGAACAACAGCTCCTTGGGACAGAACTCTGATCTCACGAGTCCTGTGTTTGTCTGAGCCTTCCACCCCCCAGACCTCCACCTTTCTCAATGTTTGACAGTACGTCACTAGCCTGGTCCTTTGCACGTGGATGGCTTTAATGTGTACAGCCACAACGAAAAAGGATCCAAATTGAAACCATTGTCAGTGATTGAAACCGCTCAGAACATCATTGGTCCCATCCAATGAGCATCAGTGACATTGGTGGCTGTGAAGACCCCAGTCTGTTCACCCTGCTGCCATCTGGCAAGCGTTAAGTAGCATCTACTGTACCATGAGAGCAGCTTCTTGTGAGACTCCTAAATTCAGCGTCCACATATAATATAGTTTAGTTTTAGTTGTGTTTTTCTTATGTAGCTGAAAGATGAATGACAATAAAGTAAGTTTGTATATGGCTCCACACATGGAGCTGTCCCCTAAAAGAGGAATCTTAAAAAAGCGTGTTTGGGATCTTCCTTTCCAAACCCAGAATTGAGAGCAGCTAGATTGAAGCGGTGGCGGTAAAAGTAACTTCAGAGAGTATTTAGTGAGGAAAATCCATTCCCTAATCAGTTGGTTGATACTAAAGTTTTGCTAAAGTCAAGCACACAGAGATAATCACATAATCAGACTAGATGATAGGTTTGCAGCATTAGATGATCTACTCCTGGGGTTTCCATTACTTTGGCAGAGACTGGTTGTTTAGTGCTTCTTGTGTCGACCTCTGCACGTCTGCATGGGGAGATATTCACAATGCGGGCCCTTGTTTAGTTCATACTTGACCAGGGATCCACCTGCTCCACCTGGGTATTGTTCTGCTTGTGAAACACAATCAGAAAGCCAAAGCATTAAATCACACAGCTGTATTCAAAAGCACACTATTAAAGACATTTTTTGACAAAACAAGAGCAAACTGTGGAGAACTCAAAGAACAAAACGGTCCAGAATTTAGCTAAAATAAAAGTGATCTGGTTTGTAGTGACATGGCAAATTAATTTAGATGCGACTAATCGTTTGAGTCCATGCTGCCTTTGTGAAAGGTCAGATGTAGTGTAAGACATGACGCGTTCATTCAGCCTTTCAGCCCACACTTGCTCTCATTCATCTGAAATAAAGAGAGACGCTGTGTGAAACTCTGGCCTGCAATTATCTCAAGCTAATGACGGCTGACATTTTCTCGAAGTGATGAAGGTCTGAGATGCCACACAGGAAGACAAACCAAAAGAAGAAGGAGACAACAATGAACATAATGAATAACATTTGGTCTAACAGCCCCTCAGCCGGACAATGCTGATGACCTATTCAAGGTGTATTACTTTCATTAAAAAGCCAGTGGTCAGTGATAATAATTAATCCTTGTGTTGAGAAGATGTCTGAACCTATTAGCAGGGCACTTGATGGTGTGCGTGTGTGTGTGTGTGTGTGTGTGGGGGGGGGGTTCATGTGCTACAAGTGCCTGTCTATTCCACACAAATGCTGCGATGTGTGTGATGTGATGCTGTGATACATACTGTAATTGTTTAAATTCAATTAATTAAATGAATCGATGGATTTTAATGAACACGTAAACCCACAGTCTCATTTTACTGCTCTGAATGACGAACAGATATATATGGCATATACATTTGCATTACTGGTTTATTCACAGAGTTGACCTCCTAATGTATTATAATCGTATCTAACATCTGCATATTACTGCCACATACACAGATGTACATATAAGAGTGGCGGATAAAATCCAACACACAATTACATGAAAAGAATGTGACAGCATTCAAAGTATGCAATGCTGCATGTGACATGAAAACACATACATATTAAATCAGCTGTTAAGATTAGTGAATTTACTTTGGGGAGAGACAAGTTGGCAAATGTTCCTGCTCTGATGTTGACTGAAATTAAATTATGGCTAATTGTAATATGATAATTCATTCAGGAAACTTCATGTCCTACTATTAAAATAAATTCATATGCCAGCTCCCTCACCAATACAAAAGACTGCAACACCATCTGCTGGCAAATGTTGGAACAGGTATATTTTTGTTTTTGGATGGGGGTGGGGGCCATGGGTTTTATAATAATGCAAGATATGCATGAAATATTGTTCACTTTGCAATGCAACTACAAGTGGGAACCGAACTTGCAGCTCATGAAACCTTAAGTTGTCTGATTTCAGAGGGCCCTATATGTCTGTGATGGTTGAATCAGCTGGCCAGATGTGACCGTCACCCCTCCATGTGGTCAAAGTTAAACCACAGTGATTGTTGATTCCAGACATTAGCATCTGAACCCTTTCCCGTATCCCAGCATGCAACCTCCTACTGCACACCTGATCCCTGGCAAAGATAGCACATGTAGCTAAGTGTTTTTGCCTTGTGGCTCATCGTGTGTTACCTCTCTCTCTCTCTCTCTCTCTCTCTCTCTCACACACACACACACACACACACACACACACACACACAAACACAAAGTTCTTGTGGGGATCTGTCTGTCAACACAGCAGTCCAGCACCGGCTCTACCTGACTGACCCATTCATCTCTTGCGGGGGCCGTAATGAGCCGACCCTCCCCGTTTGGACCGACCTGACAGAGAGAGATTACTTTAAAGTCTGCATGGATTTTCTCCCCTTGTCCCCTCCTTCCCATTTCTCTCCCCTGAAAGTGGTTAATTCAAAGTGCATTAATGAGGAGCGATGGATAACACACTCTTCCTTTAATTACCTTCCAGCGGAGTTCTTCGGGGGAGGCCTGGTGACTCCCATCTGATGCTGGCCTGTTTGTTTGGTCCTTTATCTCATACAATTTGTAGTCAGGATAAATGATAACAAAACATTCATGGGCCAGTCCTAGACTTACTCCATATTAAGGTGACAAATAGCAGGATATGAACCTCTTTAAATCAGTTATTCTCTGTAAATATTGTTAAATGTCTAATAGAAACTTTTCAGCATCAACTAATTATTAGCAAGGTCACTGGACAAACCATCATTCTGTTCATCACTAATGTATCGATATTGTCCGAGATGTGTGCTGATTTTGGCGAGGATTACTGGAAAAGAGCTTTGGCCTTTGTAAGGCAGCAAACACGTGCAATTGTGCAGCAATGATTGATGGCGCATGCAGAAGATGAGAATAATTCTACATAATAGTATAATTACAGAGCGCACTGTGGAATAATTGTTCTGGAGCATCAGGGGACTTCTTTTTTTTCAAGGAAAACACAATCAGACGCAATGAGAGTGCAATGGCCCAACATCTAGCTAAAGGGCTGAGAGAGTTGAAAAAAGACTTCCAGTCTGCGTCAGTGTAGTGTATAATAGGGCACCTGCTGGGTTCACGGTTTAAGACCACTTCCACGTCCTTACAAAGTCTCAGGAGGCTCCCATACGTCAGACAGTGGCCTTTCAGAAATCAGTCTTTCAGCTGCAGACGGTGACGTCTCCAATTACCGGTACAAAAACAGCACAGTATCAACCGCCTCCTTGCATCTGGGGGCTCCTATCTGATGCTTTTATCCACGTCAGTGTCAGTGGCTTACTGGCGTCGGCATGCACCAGAGCGAGGAAGGATGGGTGCACCTGTGCCAAAAGACAGAGAAACGCTGTAAAAAAATTAAAATAATAGGTCAATGGCAAACACACCATTAGGACTAATGCAAAGCATTTTTCAATATTGACTTTAAACAAAAAACCTTCCTCTTTGTTCACAATACTAGGATAATACTGTATTTCACTCCCTAACACTGCCTCCTTGTAGGGGACCTATCTATCCTACTGTATTTGATGTCATATGTCAAAAGATGTTGATATTCATCCAATTTGGGTATACAATCTGTCTGATGTTCCCTAAACATACAGTTTGAAGTCCCCTGAACTCTGCAACATGTCTGCCAGTGCAGGTGGGTGGGCCTTTGACACTCAGTAAATGTGTTCCTTCATCACTCAGCCTCCGCTGTGGTCCGGCCAGTCTCATCCAGCCTAATAAACATTGATTAGTCCACACAATCAATGCGCTCAATGACAATGATTCAGTGCACTGTATAAATGTATCGACTGCAATCAGCTATACACAGCAGCCCTTTTTTTCATGCATTTTCTGCGTTTTATTAGCTGTCTTTTGATGGAACAATAATTGTATGATTCTCCGTCGTGTTAACAGACATATTTCATTAAGTGCTACCTAGATGAGATAAAAGAAGAAAGAAAAATCTATTGACCATCTGTCTCGATTTTTTTTAAATAAATAAATAATTGCATGAATGAATAAAAAAAAAACTTTTCATACAGCACTGTGATGCTCTCGGCAGCCACCAGAAGGTGGCAATGTTTAGCTGCTGTTGGCCTCAAAGTACTGATAGCTCTTTGCTGCTCTCTTATCCCGAAGAGTTTCCCACTAAACCATCTTTTCTGCATCTTAGCAGAGGTGACTAAACTGAATAAAACAAGAAATACGTGCACAGACATTTTGACTTGTCCATGCAGGCTTAAAATTAAATTATAATAAGGGTGGTTAAAACTAGGACATATAGAGGAACAACTGTTGGATAGCCAACAGTTTGGAAATACAAAACTAGTTTAGCCACCTGCATCCTTGAGGTGTAACATGTGAAAACACATCTATTTCCGTCTGGGTGAGGAAAGTTTTTGGGGAATACCGCCACACACCTATACCTGTGAAACACTATCTAAGATCCGGAAAAGAGCCACATGTGATCTGTCATATCATCTTTCACGCAACAGTTGAATTGGCGGAAGGAGAAGAGAAGTAGGAAAGCCCCGATGTGGAAAGCATGTAACTTTGCTGCCGCTGGTTTCCGTGGCCATGCATGGCCGGGTCATGTAATGAATGTTGATAAAGTAGAAAAGCCTGTTTAATCAGGACGGATCACTGTGCAGAGGTGGAGAATGTCAGAGAGAGCAGGCACAGCTGCTTAGTGAGAAATCCAATATTGACTGTCGGGATAAATGTCCTGCATATTCTCTCATCTGTCCCAGGGGCCGCGGTATTATGCCTCTCACGTTAGCGCTCCTAATTGGATTAAAAATGGCTTGTTATTGGGAGAAAAATGACGGAGAAAAACTATCATGATTATTGCCTCTCAACAATGTTGGCTCCCAGAGCTAAAGTAATTGTCGCGGCTTCAGGAAAATGTAAAAAAAAAAAAAAACGGCTACGCAGTCTGTTTTGGAAAACAAACAGTTGCTTTGATTGATTGCGCGAGAAGATCAAGCCAAAGGGAGACGACACCGTCACATTAAGTGCCTCGTTCATCGTCTGGTTCTGGTACAATAAAGCAAGAAATGTGTCACATCAAAGTGTGGCATTCATTTGCCACATTGTATACTTTAGATACTCAGATTGTGTGCGTGCGTGTGTGGATGCAAACATCTATATACACATGCACGCATCGCTGTGAAGCATGAACAGGAGTGAAACAGACAAATCCATCAGATGTCCACTGGGTTTTGGTTTGTGTTCCACCAGAAGCAGCTATTAACAGAAAATAAATGCCCGACGCCATAAAGCTGACAGCGTCTCATTCATACTGACACTCAGGCTAAATTACACATAAAAGCACTGATAACATCATCATTAAATATTGATTTTTAAGGGTGCTCGAAAGAAGAAGAAGAAGAAGAAGAAAGAAAGAAAAACACATCCACACATATTCTGCAGATGAGGGGGATTTGGATGAAAGTCAAAGCAGACGAAGCAGAGTGGTTAAGTAAAAAAAGGAAAAGAAAAAAAGAGGCAGCCACAGTGGCTTCTCGTGGGAGAAAGATGGACAGAGGAGAAGCAGGAAGAAGAAAAAAGGGGAGAGTGAGAACGAAGGGATGAGGAGGGGGGAGGGGGTAAGGGCTTGGGAGGGGTAGAAAGAGATTTAAGGCTGAGGCTCAGAGCAGATGTTAGCGTTGATGATGATGGATGCAGGTTGTTGAGATGCAGAGTTGTTATCATGAGAGTCACTCGCAAGCCTCCTCGCGGCACGCTTTCCTCCCCAGATGTCACTGTGCGCGTGCACGCGCACGTGTGTGCGTGTGTCACGACAGTAGAGAGGGAGACGCTGAAATGAGCAAGCCACACGGCCCAATCGGGCTTTGGCACTAAATCCACTTGGTTTTTCCACGAGGAGCTTGGGTCGAACAATTATTTTGAACGCAAGAAGAATTCCCTCCGCAGTGTAAACTCAGATTCACGATACGAGTGATGACGTCACCACATGAACAGAAGCATCGAGATGCAACCGAGGGACTGGTTCAGATGAGGCTGATGAACTGTATGATCTGTTTCTACACCCTCAGACGCTGGCACAGTGCAAAGCAACTTCCCATCTGAAGCTCTAAATTGGATTAATGTGAAGCTTGTTTCACCTTTTAGAGACATTTTCTTGCATCAAACCACACATCACTAAGCTACCACATACATCACTGCAATGATCCACATTCTTTAAACACACACACACGCGCACATGAACACCGGGAGCAGCTGGTGCTGGTGCTGGTGTGTGTGTGTGTGTGTGTGTGTGTGTGTGTGAATGGGACATGCTGAGTGGTAACCTGCTCTCCACTCTAACCAGATAAAAGGAGCACGGCAGAAACACGTCGGTAATTGATTGCTAATTAGTTCCTTTGTTGTCCTCCATTGTGTCCTGACAGAGCTTTGCCCTGGGCTGTCTATTCACCGGCAGGGTCTGTGGCCTCGCGACGAGGAAATAAGCATATAGCCAGCCCATAATGAGACAGAGTGATGTAACCCCAACGGGCGATAGGAGCCGCTTTTAAAAAACAAAGCTGCATTTGAAGGCTTGGATGCAACTACAGAGGACATGACAGTGTAAACGGTGGATGTCTTTTCTTAGACAACAACAAAAAAAAAGCATGTCGAAAAGTCTCATTCCATGATTAATCATGAGGTGATAAATTACCCTACAACTGTCCAGCTGCATTCTGCTTTACAGTATGTGGTGCAGGACACTTCCATACCCGCTAAATGCTATACCCACATCATCTCTGTCTCTCCCTCTCTCATCAGTGTATGAGAAATTACCTAATGAGGAATGGGTCGCACATTTCCACAAACTCATTAACCCGCGAGCGAGTGAGACTAATTGCAGCGTTTGGGTAATGTGATTTCACATCTGTTACTGCGGCCCAGGACGCAGGAGTAGTCAGCGCGGGGCTGCTGGATCTGGTGGGCTGAGCCACACATAAGAGCTACAGCTCTACCAGAACAACACACACACACACACACACACACACACACACACACACACACACACACACACACACACACACACACACGCGCACAAGGCTCCAGCCTGGAAGGGTGGAGCAGCAGTCCCTTTAGCTGTGGTTATAATGGCTGATCGACTGTTGTCACGCAATGTTGTGTTACATGCCTCTGCAAGGAAGGTGGGCCACCTGCATTCATTCATTCTGATACAAAAATAAAATGATATACATAACTGGGCTGGTGTTTAAGTGAATAATATACAGGACTAATAAGCAATGACTTTGAGTTGTTGACCATCATGAAACAAATAGCCATTAAAAGAAGAAAAACATAATTTGTTGTTGTTGTTTTTTCTCTCTGTTTCCCAAAAGATGTCCATTTATTTTGCCATTCAATGTCAAATTGAAAGGGCTGCTAACAAATGCCCTATAAAAACATTCATGAGCATAAACGATTGATAAGTGTTTTTTCTTCTATACATTGACTTGACAATAAATTCAATGTGGAAAAAGATTATTCTTTCTTAATTAGGGCTTTCTATCTTTTCTGTAACTAGCCTTTTCTTCCAGTCTGTAAATGAATACTGTGTGGCCTGTTTATTGTGTCAGTCTACATGTAATTACAGTGTGGTCCTGTGTTGTGCTCGCAACATGGCACACTTGGAACTAGCTTGGGAAATACAAATTGTACAAATTGTATAAAAAAAACCTCTTTTGTTTTTTTAGTGTATGTTGGAAAACTTTTTCATTCAAGTTAATTGCGTATAACAGAAACACACACATAAACACACACACAAAGCACAGAGGAATAAATAGTTTTTTCAGGGTCTTGACTTGAGTTGGTATTTTCAATAATTCAGGGAATTACTGCAAACAAATTTATGTTAATAGAAAAGGTGGGAACCAACTGTTTAATATGGGGAAAGTAATATACTTTTGTTAATTATGATTAATCCTTTGTTTAACCCCCCTGCATTGTTACAGAAACTCCAATTATAAGTTTACAGGCAGTGGGACTGCTTATGGTAATGCCATATCTCATCAATTACCATCCCGTGACCGTAAATTGGCCTCAGCGCTGACAACGAGACGAGGTTAACACGCTGATTAATTTGGGCTGCTGTGATTTCAGGCTCAAGTTGACACTTATAATCTTTGACACAGACAGTGAGGTTCGCTCACTTTCATAATGAAAAAATGTTATTTACATCTCCCGTAGCCGAGTTTACAGACATTACATCTCACATCAGGATAATTTTAAATGAAGGTAAAACAAACAAGGTGAGTTTATCTTATTACACAACTGATGGGCAAGTAATGAGATACTTTGAATAAATGTCAAACGATCAAAAGGTGTAAAAGTTAAACTGCTTAACGCAGACTATCTGTATTTTTTTTTTTCTATAACATGTGATGTGGAAAACACTGTCAAGCTCTCGGCGTCATAATTAATAAGAAATAATAGAAAATGGGGCTGCACGGTGGTGTAGTGGCTAGCACTGTCGCCTCACAGCAAGAGGGGCCGGGGTTCAGATCCGGCCCTCTGTGTGGAGTTTGCATGTTCTCCCCGTGTCAGCGATACAGTGGCGACTTGTCCAGGATGTACTCTGTCTTTGCCCAATTCAGATAATGGATGGATAATAGAAAATGTAACTTCAGTGTGTCAGTTTAGATTCAGAAATGTCTGAGGAATGTGTTTGTCCATTGCTTCATCGGCATTCAAACTATCTCAAGGTTATGGATGCTGTAGTTTCCAACACAGTGATCGCTGAGGCCTAAGCTGCTAAATGTAGTTTTGTGAAACTACAAAACATCTGCATTTTCTTTCACTTGTAGTCCCATAAACACCACGTTCAACTTGTTTCATTACTTACTCATTAAATGGTATTTTGCTTAATGGATCACTTAGTTAAGGGTCTGATTGACAGCTGGAAGACAGCTCCTCCCATAAACAGCTTGTGCTGCATTAGAAGGCTGAAGTAAGCAGTGAACTATTGATAATGCCTAATAGGACACAGTGGTGCAGTATTTTGAACTCTTTATAGATTTGCCTTTGCCTTTAGAATTATGCAAATAATAATGTGAAAGCTATAATATGATTATATGGTCCATGTGACTGAAACAAAACAAATGCCTAATAAACCACTTTAATGACTCCAAAAGCATGGCCATTTCGCCTGTAGACTAAATAGCCACAAAGAAACTACCTATAGCAACAACAGTTGCTGTAGCTCCTAATGTAGCATTAACCTGCAGAAATCACAGTGTGACCAAGATAGCTGAGAGGTATAGTCTATTAATAAGATTATTGACAGGCATTTGATTATTGATATTGACTTCTGGTATTTCTAGAATAATATTGGATATTTTAACAATAAGAGTTTTGCTACAACTAATCAATTGCTGTCATATGTACTTCTCGAGGATGGATCATATAGCAACTTCAGCCTTCAATTAAAAACAAACACACACACACACACACACACACACACACACACACACACACACACATACATACACACACACACACATACACACACACACACACACACACACACACACACACACACACACACACACACACACACACACACACACACACACACACACACACACACACACACACACACACACACACAACTGCGATTCCTCCTGTTTAGTTACAGTCATCCAGGCTGCTCAGTGGGATGACCGTCATGGTTAAAAGCAATGACCGTCACATCCCAGCACTGACATCTTTACCGCTCCTGCTGCCACACTGGGACCCGTCACCCTTCATAAACCCTTTAACCCAGTCACCTCAGACTGGTCACTGGGCAACGACCACTAATATAAGTTTGCGCAACAACATTACATCCCCCCCAAAAAATGTGTTAGTAAAAATCCCATTATAGAATTTCATGGGGACAATCCAAATAATTACCATCAACAACCGACTGGCGTGGTGGGTCAGTACTGAGGGTCAGCACAGGCTACAAAGCTCATAGAAATTTGTACAAAATGGACATTATATATCTCGTCAAACTTAATGGACACATGAATCATTCTTGTGTTGACATTCTTGAAAATTACTTTTATTTGTTTGTTCATTTTTAAATTGGTACAAACCCGTCAATGTGGAGCATTTGATCAAACATTTAAGAAATGTGTCAAGTAATAGCACATACAATAAGTTAAAACATGTCACAAAAAAGACCAGCGGGTACATAGCAAGAATGTTTTATGTACACAAAACATCCTAAAACAGCATAGGCCTACTGAAAGATCATTGTTTGTATTTTTTGTCCTCTTAAGATTTATGCTCCCCTCTCATGCAGACGAGACTGCAGGTTGCCTCACAGAAGTACCTCTTCAATCTGAGTGGGCATCATTTTCTCCTTAAATTATCCAAGCGTTTAAATCCACATGCACAGTGCATGCCCGAGACCCAGTTCAATAGGCCCACCTACAGTGTGGTGCGTGTGTGGTAGGCCTTCTACCGAAATGTATACCCAATCTTATAAATAACCGTTTGACATAACACAACTTCACCTGAACACAATAACGTGTGTGCGTAAAGACACACTCAATGAAAACGCAAATACGACGATTGTTTTGGCTCTCAGTAATTAGGGCCATTACTCTAGAGATCATTACAATATTATTTATCATCAATAGTTGATAAAACCCTTTTGAATTAAGATAAATAACGCCAAACCCAAGATATTTTTTTCTTTGTCCATCAGTGTTGTCCTTTTCTTTCTGCCATTATGCCTAGATGAAGTACAGTCTCCATTTTCTCACATTTCAGGCCTGATTAGCTCTCTCGCTCTCTCGTTTTGATCTAATAGCGGGAATAAAAACAGAAAAAAGAGCCGCAGGTGGGGGTGGGAGGGGAGGAAGTTGGGTGGAGAGGATTGCGGCGGGGTCTTTTTTGTTGTTGTTGAAAAGTCACTAAGTGAAACTCATGGACACTGTGTGCTCCAGCGCTTTGCGCCGCAGTGACGCGATGCTTGTCCCTCTCCACATGTCACTGTCCGGGGAACTACACAGCTGCGGCGAGCCCGATACGTTCGTGGGGCCGGAGAGAGAGGCCGACATTCCAGGGAAATGCGACTGGTAGAGGTGGGACTGCAGGCCGGAGCCGTTGGAGGAAAGGCCGTTGGAGAGACCCATGGAGTTTGGTGGCCCTGGGCCCAAGCTGCACTGTGACAGGGACTGCATGGACTGCATGCCCGGCTGGCGACCCATGGCCGGCGGGAGCTGCAGCTGGGAGACGCCCGGCATCCCCGTGGCCCAGCGAGTGTCGTTGGCGTGGAAGGAGCATAGGCTGTTCTCCATGGCGGCCGCGGCAGAGAACTGTGGCAGGCCCGCTGTTGGGAGCAGCGTCCCCGGGGAGCGGAACACATTGGTGGTCTTCTTCCTTTTCTTCCATTTGGCGCGTCTGTTCTGAAACCAAACCTGCGAGCAGAGAGACACGACCGTAAGCCACCAGACGTACAGACTAAGGAACATATGTCTGGAGCGGTATCTGTTTGTATTACACCGATGAGGGCATCAAGGCGGATGTTGGAAACATGTTACAGGATACGTGTTTGCCGGGTGAAAAATACCGTTTACGCACGACACTCTGACTAAAATCTCGCCCCACACAGACTAACTTTAAGTATTTATTAAATTTATAGAACACTAATATTTATAGGACACAATCTATAGTGGAGATTGCGTCATACCATCCTGTATATAATGTTCTCAGCACTGATCGTCTTTACCAGCAGGATCTGACCTGTACTGTCTGTGTTAAACTGGGACATAACGAAATCAACAAGACATAAATGTAGACATTCTGCAATTGGTCTAAGGACCTCTTATCAGACTATGTTCACTGCCACTAGCCTAATGGGCTGGACTTTGAGGGATTCATATCAGATGTAATACATTGTTCTTAATTGGATATACACACACGTACACATTATAGGATAATCATTTTTAAATGAGGCTATTGTAAATGACAATCAGCTAAACATAAACCCTCTGTTTTTAAGACGCTTTGGGTGGAACTGAAACCGACAAGAGGCCAAGTTTGTGAATTTCATTGTAAATAAAACAGCCTCCAGAAGGCTCTTTGTGTACCAACGCAGCCGTCGCGGGGTATTTTATCATGGTGTTCCCCAGCAGTGAGCCGAACATCTTATTTACACGCAGATTAACTGTAAATTGTCCTAAATCTGGTGTGGACTTAAATGCAAATGGCCCGCATTACTGTACACAAGCCACGTGAAAGTAAATATCAACTCAACCACGCCCACGCGCTAGTGCCCGCAACCACAACGACCCCACTATACGCAGTTAAAAAAAAAAAAACTAAAAGAAAAAACGCACGCGCGTCCCCCGTTGGGCTTTATAAAGATTTCACCATCTTTGGCCGTGATTAATGCGCGCGCGAGGCCGTGAGTCGATGCCTCCGTATTAAAAGTGAAATCTCGCTCTCATTCCGCTCAGCCATCCGTGAAACGTCGCCCAAACCCATTACAGTCGGAGGGTGGAAAGAAAATGCAATTTCTCATTCTATTAAAAAAGTACAATATATTCTTGAGTCCTATTAAGACGTCGCTGATGGAGCATTCTGTAAAGGAGAGGCTGTGAAGGCACGCACGCCGGCCAACACGCCCACCGAAGGCTGCACCTGCGCGACCTGCACTAATGTTTACCAACAGCGAGCAGGAGCCGACCTGCTCCGAGCCGGTAGGACCCCGCGCTGCATAGAATAAAGAATTCATTATTAAGGTGACTAATGGTTATACTGGTTTTTATTGCTTTCACTGGGATCATTTGCATGAATTTCACATCACTGGTTAATAACCCGTTCACTGTAATAAATAAGACTGAAATTGGTTGATAATGTGTTTGGTTTATTAGAGCCTTGTACGTTCCTGCACGCTTGTTACAAGCACGTCTTGGCCAGTGTAAACTGTTTTTCAAAGTGGTTTGTTTTATTCCCCCCTCACAAACTAAATAAAAAACGTTGGCGTTTTAAAATAAAATAAATACATTTCATCCATTAATTTCATTCAAAAATGGGCCACATTCCAACCCTAAATATTGTTTAAATAATGAAGGGCATTCTTAAAGATGTTCTCGATAATATATTGGGAAAATATACATTATTTTCGGCCAGGGTATAATTCCAATTTGTAATGGTAAAAAAAATCCAAGAAAACCTAAATACCAATATTGTAATTGTATGCATAATATGCAGGTCCACAGAAACAAAAAAATAAACGAAATTAAAGCTAATTTTAATAAATAAATGAATAACTTTCCTCCACTCAGATTCAATATTACCAGGGGTCATCCAATATAATTGACGTTATGCAATATTCTTCTGAAATGTTTAAGAACCATCTGGATATGTTTTACTTTAAAGGCACCGGATTTCTGCTCGTTTATCCGCAAGTGAGAACTATTTTCAGGACCTTGGACAAAGCCACTCCTATATTAGATTGGACATGGCTTAGAATTACATATTGGTTGCTTTTTGGAAAAATCGTGGCATATTTGGATCCAATAATTAAATCAAAGTATGCTTGAGCTTGTATTTTCTAAAACAAATGTAATTTGCCCATCAGAACACAACAAGTATAGCGTGAGAACGTGTTGACCCTTCAAATAACACGGTGCTTTTTTCATTCAAGTCTAAGGCAGGATACAGTGCTGAACCTAAATAATACAAATATTTCTAAATGATTATATGAGTTTCATGATGCACAATAGTGTACGTTGTGTGAATTGTAACTTTGACTGCACTAGTAGCGTCATAATACCCCGTTAGTTTTAATATTTCAAGCAGTTGCACCCAAAACCTTACACCTAATATGCAAAATGATATAGGGCACAAGGACAGTGACAAATAACCGAATTATGGGACATTTTAGACGTGGCCTAACCATCTATCTGCAAGCGCGCGGAGGGAGCGTTTTGTAGACCATACCACCCTACTTTGCTCACTGCTTTCCGGAAGGATTTAAAGGACGATTTTGGACATTTGTATCGTACTGAAAAGAGATTCTGGAGCCAAAGCCGCACCCTGCTATGCAATACGCGAGTGTTTACATCCTGCAAAATCCACATTGCGCGAGTGTTTTACCTGAACTCTGGACTCCGTGAGGCCGATCCTCAGCGCTAGCTCCTCCCTCATGAAGATGTCAGGGTAGTGGGTTTTGGCGAAGCTGCGCTCCAGCTCGTTGAGCTGCGCCGGGGTGAAGCGCGTCCTGTGCCGCTTCTGTTTCTGCTGGCTGGCGGACTGACTGGAGCTCTGCTGCTGCGGCTGCTGCTGCTGCTGCTGCTGCTGCTGCTGCTGCTTCTCCTGCTCCTTCCCGTTCGCCGTCATGCCGCCGGAGTTGGATCCCACGGTGGCGATGTCTTCTCCTGGTAAGAGGGTGGTTCCCTCCACGGAGTCCAAACCAGGGGCCATGTCTCCCGGGTGCCCCTGGTCTGGCACCCCACCACCCAGCCGGCACTTTAGAGCCTCTCGGTGTCCGAGTAACTCTGCAGCATCCTTCATCCCTGAGAGGATGAGGAGGAGAGAGGCTTTGAGTAAATACATGACAGATCTTACAGCGCCACATCTTTAAATGAGAGTCACATTTGAACAAACAGGCAACAGATGTATATCAATTCAAAGAATACAACAAATAAACTCAATGTAGCTTGGGTAGTAATTTTAAATAACATTTCGTTTTTGCTGTCAGATCATGTCTCATTCCTGATAAATTACTGCAAAGAATGGCATAAAGCATTTAGCTGTTAACACAATTAACCACACAGTCTATCTATCACATCACAAGGTTTAAGAAGAAGTTGGAATCTTACATTGGAGTTTAGGGCCGGAGTTTAGTGATGATAACTCACCGAGCCGAGCATCCAGGAGGTCGGCGTGAGAGAGCATCGCGTACCGCTCCAGGGTGAAACGCGCTCCAAAAAAATCCCACAACTTTGGGGCAATTTAAAAAGTATATATCGTCTAAATGAACGAAAATTCGGTTTGTGGTTAAAAAAAGTAGGTCCCTTGCATTATAATGTCCTTTAGAGCGACGGGGAGGCGCTTATTAGTTGAAAGAACCCGTGAGCTTCCTCAAATAAGAGCCAATCAGAGCGGGAGCTTGGAAATGTCAGCGACGTGACTCCCCCTCTTTTTTTTCTTTTTTTGAATACACATGCGCAAGAAGGCACGCGCGCGCAGAAACCCGAGCGCGCACAAAACACTACAATTCAATTCAATCCTCTGCCATTCCCGTCCTCTGATTTATTGTCTTTTCATACTCAAATTATTCCACGTTCGACATCTTATTGTGTTTGTTTAATCTCATATAGTTTGTGCAATGACGGGACTCCTGTTTGTGGAACTACATGTAAAATACTGGAAGGTGAGCTCGTGCAAAGGCTGGTCTGATTTTGAAAAAAAGAGCTTGCGGCTATTTGAGCCACAGAATATACAATTATTCCATTGAATACTCAATTTTTCAAATGATTGCTATGTTAATTTGCCTGTTTGAAGACAGTAACCCAGAAAGAGAGGATTAATTTCCAAAATTATCGAAAATGAATCTATAAATCAAAACAGATTTCGGGGCAATTACTCTTTGTATATACACTACTGTATTTCTATTGACAGCTAGATCAGTTTGAGTGCATTATGTACATGATCAGTGTGGACTTAGGTCATAAAAAAGAAAAGAAAATGTATATGGAAGACGAGAAGCCTTGTGGCTCCATGCAGGCCTGCTTCCAGAGCTCCAGAGCCCCCCTCCCCGTCCTTGGATCACAAACAAAACGAATATCGCTTCCATTCCCCCATGGCAGGTGATTTGTGGAGACAAATCGAGGAAATAAATAAATAAACGAGTACAGATGGATTTAAGCTCCGTTAGTGATCGGCCGCTTTAACTCCCATCGACTTTTCATCAACGCGGGCGCAATTAGAGGTATTTAGGCCTGTTTGGTTCAAACAAAATCAGACGTGGTGGACCCTAAACGATTGTGCCCCTTTAGCAGTGGTCCATGAGTAGGTCTATTATACAATTAACAGGACAGCCATTGATCTTGCGCTCCACTCCTATACTTCTCCAGACAGTGCTGGTACACAGAGGGCTTTTGGCAGATGTCAGGGTGAGCCCAGTGAATAGACCACCGCCTGGGACTAAATAGGTTTCTTTGCAGCCGCACAAAGGAGGCGTCCGAGCGAGTAGTCCTCCCTCTCCTCACGAGCCACACAGGCAACTCATCCTTTATGCTCCTCGACCGCAATGTGCCGAGGACACGGGGAAGTATAGCCTATGTGGCACAGCGTGAAAACTTAAGGAAAATGGGACTTGTGCATGGTCCACTGAGAGGAGGAAAGCTGTGACCAGCTCCCGGAGGTTCAGGAGAAGCAACCGCAGCAGCAGCAGAGGAGAGAGAGGAGAGAGGAGAGAGGAGAGAGGAGAGAGGAGAGAGGAGAGAGGAGAGAGAAGAGAGGAGAGAGAAGAGAGGAGAGAGAAGAGAGGAGAGAGAGGAGAGAGGAGAGAGAAGAGGGACTCCGCGTGTGTGGGGAGTTGTAAAGCCAATCCTGCGTTTGTGAGGGGCTTGAGCAGGAGAGACGGTCTGTATGCTTTGGAAGCCTTTTGATTTCCAATTTAGTGGAAGACAACTGATGTAATGCAAAAGTAAATGAATACTACTTAATTGTCGAAATCAACTCATGGTCAGAGATAATCTTTCGTTTAAAAAAAAATACTACTAAATAATGAAAAATGTATGATGTCATTGTGTGCATAACGAATGAAGTGAATCTAATAATAACTTGCGTTCATTTAATTATAATTCAGGATTATTTGAGGCCATTATTCAATGTATTATCTGAGCCTAATTCTTTATACTATTATTGTTATTCGTGTTATAATAAGTATTATTAAAATGGTGCTTTGTAAGTAGCAATTGTTCTCCATTTCATTTTGTGTTTCTATAGAACGATAAGATAGATATTATCATGCACATATTGATTCAACAACAAAAATAATAATAATAATAATAATATGTATAAATGATATGGGATTTATATTATCACTTAAAAAAAATAAAGCTTAATTTAAAATAATGTATCTACATAAGATGAGGCACGTGTAAAATAAAAATAAAGTACAAAAATAATAATACGCAAAAATAATAATAATCCTTAGGATAACAATCCTAGGATCCTTGCTGGACTGACTATGTCAGTCGCTCGGACCCTAAAAAAGATTGCAGTTATTGTTGACTGCGCATCTGAAGACCTACGCGATGATGAATATTGATATTGTAGGTTTGTTGCAGTGAAAACAGCCCGGATAGTAGACATCCCCTCAGCTGTCCGACCTCAGACTGTAACTTATCGCTGTAATAAGAGGAACCCACTTGAAATGGGTCTATGTCTCACTCAGCCTCCCTAACTGGACCGCATCAATCTTCCCCCAGTAAAAACACACTCACATACAATCCTCCCGGGTTAATGCGGCGCATCTGAGTGCGGAACGGCTGTTTACGCGCGAGGAGACACTTTTAATGGAAGCGCACCAAAAACAAATGCAATTTTGTAGAGCAATTTCAAAGATCAAGAATTCCGTGTCCACCCTCTCTGGCGTTTTTTTCAATATATATATATATTGCAATCGAACTGCGTTAAATCCATTGCTCATATGGGCCTTTGCAGAACAGTTTAAGAATAATACAGGTAACAGGAGGCAGATGCAGGGATGAGCTCCTTGGAACACCACAACCAAAGTGTGAACACGGAGCAGCATCAGGCGAGCTGCTGCTTCTCGTGTTCAGGCCTATAATGCATCGCCTCGTGGCCATCTGCATCCACTCACTTATAGAAATCTTAAAAGGAAAATCGAAACAGATCTCTAACCAATCACACTGTAACTTTGTGCAGGCGATTTGATGACAGTCGGCGGAATAAGAAGCAGACCAATACATGCAGAGAGAGAGAGGGGGGGGGGGGGGGGGCAGACCGGCAAAACCCATTAGAGGCTCCCCTCTCCGGCCACCCGGCCCGTCTGCACCACCTCGCGCATCTCATGCCCCAATTAGGCCCTCTGCCCTCCGCCTGCTCCCCGTTACTGCGTGATCTGGCGGACAGAGCGGTAATCACGGCTTCAAATAAAATAATCAGCGAAGAAGAGCGATTTCCTTAATGAGGAAGAAGATGCGTGTGTCACGGAGGTTGGCGCGCCTTGCTGGTGGTTGAAGGGGGGTGGGGGTATTAAAATAGCAACGAAAGTCCCATGTAGGTGTCATTAACAGAGTCTCAGCAGCTTAAAAACAAGAAAAAAGTATCACTCTGAAGTAAAGTTGACTTCAGGTGTTATGTTTGGGATCAGTGATGAAGAGGAACACACCATGTTAAAGGTAAAGGCACATGGTTCATCAACACTAAGTTTAACAACTCATGCCAGTTGAAATAGAACATGTTGTCTCCGAGGAGAAGTGCATTACACAGCATTTTAGCTCTCATGTGATGTGCATTGCAGAGCCAAAGTCAGGAGAATGTTTATGTTATGTGAAGCCAACAATGCCTCCAAAAGACTCAAATACAAACTCAACCTAACCAGAACAATCCTGGTTCCGTCTAGGTTACTGCAGAGGGGCCTATAGGGCGTAATAAAACTGTGCCATGATTTAATGACTAATAGTAGCTGATTCTTCACAAAAGGGCCATAAATATTGACTATTCAGCTCAAACTCTCTGAGACGATTAAGAGACTTTAACGTCTGGTTAGTCACCTAATTGACGAAAAGGTGGCGGCCCTAAACATCACACGCTGTCATTGAAAGTCCCAACAAGAAGAGAAACAGGGACTGCTGATGTTGATGATTAATATGCAATCAGGATATAGACCAAAATCGTAGATGTCAAGTAATATCACTGAAACTTAAAAGGACCTGTTTTGGTAATTTCCCAAGTCTAGTATAATATATGGATTAGTTTAGTGAAGCATTTCTGCAAGGGTTTCAATGTGTGGTAGTCAATTTAAAAATATAAGCTGCTTTCCAAACTGAAGGTCTTGGAAAAGCAGCAAAATAAATCTTCTATTAAATCTGTTTTGACATCTTAATGTCTGAGAGTATCTGAGGTTTTCAATACAATTCTGATAAAAGCTTGATTCCTCTTGATCGTGTGTGTTTTTTAATCATTATGTCTTCCTACTGGCAGCAGTATAAACCAACCTTGCTTGACTGTGCTTTTTTAAAATTTTTAAATTTCCAGGCTTATATTCAACTTAATCACATTTGAAACAGAAGCAAAAATATTCAGCCCGTAATCTATTGTGTTAACAGTGTGACCTCGGCCATTTAGGCCTCTGCAGCTGCCCACAGACCTAATTCCTTCTCCTCCCCGACACCTTGACTTTCCCTCTAGTTCTGCTCCAGCTATTAGAATATGTTCTTTCTTAAGTCCGGTCATTAGTTAGGTCCATTACTGTGGCTCCGTCATTAGGAAGCTGTAATGCATCATTGAAGGTAATGAGTGCCTTACATTACAGGTGCCAGCGAGCCTCAGACACGCTGAATGAGACCTTTTTCCCCACAGCCAGGAAACAACTCCACTTTTGCGCTGTTTTTTTCAAGCCACCAAAACTGTCAAGAGTGAGGGCATACCAAGGCCTCACCAGAGATCTGATGTCATATTTATTGCACTAACCAGGGAGAGATGCTTTGTGACCGTGTAGATGATCAAGTAAAACGTCACTGCTGGTTTCATATTGGAGACGGTGAGAATAAACGAGTGAGCACTCTTGTGGCAAACGGACATACAGTACATGTATCCTCACACACATACATCCTGCGCACACTTGTGCTCCTAAAATACCAGATAAAAGGGGAGGACTTGGGTCAGTAGTGTCTCTGAGTAGCTTGAAATTAGAAACATGTGCTGGTAATTATCAAACTGCAGCAAAGCCACCTCGTGCAATTTAATGCCTCAGCAAATTAAAGAATAAATGGGATCAGTCTCTTTGACCTTGCTCACTCCGACTTGCCGAACTTGATCTACCTGATACTTCAAGTGGGTGACTCGCTCACTCTGAAACATATATAGGCATGAGACACACACACACACACACACACACACACACACACACACACACACACACACACACACACACACACACACACACACACACACACACACACACACACACACACACACACACACACACTTAGGGCAATATATAATGGTGAGAGAGGGAGATAAAGATGCATGTGCACATAAAGACACATCCTAAAAATGAGTCGATTGTGTGATAGTAATGTGAAAGCGATGCAGTAAAGCCTGTATTGAAAATAAACAGAGTAAGCGCACAAACACGCACACACACACACACACTTGTTGTATTTCTGTTGTCGCTTCGCATCTCCCTCGTGTTCTCAGCGCGTTACTCACCCAGCCAGTTCAGCTCGTCTCTCACTTCACAAATCCCACACTTTCCCATCCATCCATTCTCTTTATCACCCTCTCCCCCGTCTCCTCCCTCTCCCTCGCTCTCATCCCTCCCCTCCGCCACATTTCTGCCGCTCCTCTGCTAAACACTGCGCACTATACCCCTCCCAAGATTAATTGATCATCAATTTAGCTCTAATTTGGACCAAGTCAGCTGGTAAATGGGGCAGTTTTCCCTGATTGTTAGTGAAATGTGTGCAAGTACATTGATAAATTTTGATTATTTATCAATTACAACCAAATGAACTAAATCTATTGAATAAATTCCAGCCTGATTGCCATAATAGAGTTTGAAAATATGGCTATTGATAATGATTCCGGCTAATAGTCTTTTCCGGCCGTGGTTGCCGGCTTGTCGGAATGACAACACAAAACTCATTTTTCACAGAATCAGCTGAGTGAGTGCGAGGCCGATCTTTCATTAATCAGTCACATTACGGAGCTGATACGCCGTAATACGCAACGCTTTCCTCACAAAGACTCAAACACTTTGTCATATTTTATGTCAATTACCAGTCATTTCGTTGTGTTCCATCAAGACATCATGTAATAGTTAACATATGCTAAGGTAAAGCTCCCCCGTCCCGCCCACCGGGAGCTTCAATGGAGGATGCCTTCTCTGTGTTTGGGTGGGAGACAGAGGGCTGATGACGAAATGGGCCCCTGCTCTTAATTTCTTATTTTCCTGAGCGGAGGCGCTTATGGGAAGGGTGGAGCACAGGCTTTAGTTATTTATTTATTTTTTAAATGGACCTGCCACTGTGTTTTCCCAAAGTTAATGGAAAAGCAGCTTGCTGGAAAATAGGATGGGGGAAAAATTGGAATTAGGTTCAGAGGCTTTCACACACAATAACAAGGGATAACTAGGAGCCAAGGACCCATTTCAGCAGACATACAAATTAAGGATGTCATATTCTTGCAGCCTCTCGCTATTAACTAGAAGTGATCTTTTAGGTTTTCTTAAATAATTTGTAAGAAATTGTTCTAACAAGTAAAATGACAAAATGCCATATATATTATATACAGCATGTGGAAATGGTGGTGTGAAATATCGCTCTGTACTGTTCAGTGATTTGATTTTAAACGTGTCGGGCCTCTCCAGCCTGACCGCTGTGGGACAGAGAAAAAAAAAGCAAAGAGCTGAGCTATCAGCCTTTCTTTTTAATCAATGATATGAGCCCCTCTGCACCAATCATGGCTGCTGGAAGCAACTTAATGATCAGCATTTAGACTGGGCAGGTAAACCGCCACGCTGTAGAGCCAACACAGGGGCCAACTGCAGGTGAATTAACCCAGTCCAGATCTAATATGCTGGTGTCAGCTCTGGTTAGTTCGTGGCTAAGCGCGGCGTGTATTGGCAGTGGCATAGCACCGCTCTCTCCCTCATGTGCCAGCAGGCAGCTATCTATAATCGATGGCCACTTTTAATTGGACAGGCTGTCTGTTAGTGGACATCGAAGGTTGTGCAGTGGTGGAGGTGGAGTTGGGGGGTGCTGTATTTACCACATGTTATCAGGGACAAATGGGGTTGGGGACATCGGAGGTGTTGACTATAAAAAGCCAATCAAGGCTTCTGCTGTTGCATGACAGTCAATTGTATTTGACAATGTTCACACAGTGACCCTCAAGAATGTATCCCATTCATAAATGCTGCGGCAGACACATGGAGCGCTATATGGGTTAAAAATATTGATATATTTACTGGTCAATATTTCCTTCTTAATGATCCAAACTACATTATTTGTCTGGTGTTGTGCCATGTGCTCACAACAACTTCCATCCCTGATTATTGCAAAGGCAATGCCATTATATGAACTCTGAACCGCTAAGACGATCCAACAGTTCACTATTCTTCAAGTTGTTTCCAGTGCACTAAAAATAAAAAAAACTCCATTAACGCAAATGTAATTCACACTTAATTGAACAGAGTGGGTCTATTATATCCAAATACAACTCTAAAAATAAAGGTGTTTAAGATATGAAATCAATACAGTTGGACAGAAAATATCTTCACTAATGTAGTCAATAAATGAAATCAGACGCTATTAGCCTCATTTCTATGGTGAGGCAAGGAGGTCAGAGAAGAGGAGAAGGGTGAATTAATTCTCCCTAAGCCGGAACGACCTACTGATGCTGGGTTGAAAGGCTTTTCATTCCGTATCCACATACTATTCATTATTTCCAGGATGAACTCCTCGGAGGTATAAGGCCACACTGCCTTGAGTAATAGGCCTAAGTGACTTTTCCTTTATTTCGCCTCTTGATTTGAACGTCCAAGGTGCGCGTGAGCCATGGGCACGCTAAAAGACAAGCACCCAGATCTGCGGCGTAAGTTTAAAATTGGCCTGCATCATTTGAGGGACCATCTGATGAACATTAACTGTCCTTTCTCGTTTATTCCTTACGGTTGATAACCCCCCCCCACCCCCCCCCCCCAATCCAAAGGCTCTATTCTCATTTCTATTTTATTACCATTCTATTTTCTCCCCCTTTTTTTGCGCACCGGCAGACATGCTGCTTTTGGCGCAGCCTCTAATTGATATTGAGCGAGCTGTTGGTGAGGAGCGCACAGGGCCACTGCTGGCTAATCTACGCTTTAATCAGCGCGTGTAATGAGAGTGGCGGCACGCTCGGAGAGGAAGAGAGACTTACAAGCAACGTCTGTCAGGGTCTGGGGGAAACTATTGGCTCCAATTGTCGTGATTACAAGAAAACTATTTCTTTTTTGGGCAGCTTTAGGAGAACAAGCTGTGGCGCTGAGCTGATGGGCCCTCGGGCGCTGTCCATGGTGCTGAACCCGCAGGCAACTGACCTGAGGACCACATAGTGGAAAAAAAAACGTCTTTGCGTCTCCGGATTCTCGCAATCATGCATGCCTACATCTTAGGAGGACCTGATCACAATTCTGGTGAGGTAAGCTAATTAGTGAACAGGGCTGCTATTGTAACGGAACAATCCGTACCGAGGGGAGAGGAAGAGGAGGAAGAGGAGGAGGAAGAGGAGGAGGAGGAGGAGGAGGAGGAGAGGCAGGCCGCAGACGGAATAGCAAGAGGAACATTAGCAGAGCTGTGTGCGGGAACACTGTCTGGCAATTAACAGGGCATTAGAGATGACGCGCACAAACGGAACCACACACACACACACACACACACACACACACACACACACACACACACACACACACACACACACACACACACACACACACACACACACACACACACACACACACATCACACGCACACAGCCTCGTAGGTACATATATATTTTTTAGAAAAAGTCACACATGCATGCACACATTTGCGCAAAGCATATTGTTTGCGCATGTGACCTGAAAAATAGAACCCGCCTGCACAATATGATGACATAAATCTGTGATGAAAAAATAAATAAACAAAACTAAAATAACTAACCAAAACCATAGGAATCATGTGTCAACAATAACTAAACATTTGAAGTGAGTTAAGTATTTAATGCAGGTTCTTGTTGCATGCCGTTGTAGGTGTTTCGGTTTTTCACTCTGTGTGACTGAAAGAAGGGAGAGGTATATGAAGGAGAAGAAAAAAATGAAAAGATTTAAAAAAAATAAACAGTGCAGGGGCAGCCGAGCGCCATTTTACACCCAGAGCTTCAGCAAAGCTGTCTGACAGTCTGCCTGTGGCTGAGATTAGCCTCATCTATCCGGTGTCAGTGACGGTCGTGTCCAGAAAATCACAGCATAAACGGGTCTGACTGAGGTGTGAGTGGGAGGGAGGGAGAGGGAGAGAGAGAGAGAGAGAGAGAGAGAGAGAGAGAGAGAGAGAGAGAGAGAGAGAGAGAGAGAGAGAGAGAGAGAGAGAGAGATTACTCATACAAACAGACTGAAATAGACTGCGGTGCTGTGGGAATGTGCGGGGAGGGGAGGGATGAATTGGGTTTCCATGTGACAGAAACAGAGCACACCTCAGTCTTCCCCGGGCCGGGTCCCACTTCCTGTCCCCGGTGCTGACCCTTTGTCCTTTCATCAATCACGCCAGCATTTATTTATACACCGTATATGAACAATGCACTCATTCAAAACACATTTTAGTTTTATCTTAATGTAAATAGCGCTATTGATGTGTGTGAGCGCATCGCCTGTATTTTCAAAGAGATAAGGCGTTTTTTATTATCACATAACTGAAGAGGGATTCCCCCCCTCCCCCCGCCCCAACAAAATGAGATATCCACCAGCCCAACACAAGTGACAACTTCTCTAACATAATGATTGATAGCACAAACTGGTGAGAAATCATGGCGCGTTTTAAAGGTTAGGAGGCACCTGCAATATTGGCTGACAAAATGATTACACTTGCACAAAGTGGGCCCTGAATTTCAGAGATATGACTGATGAACCTCGGCTGCTGTTGTTATAAATTATACCGTGTTTCATTTAATTTATGCGCAATACTTTGCAAAATGAAGCGACTACTGGGAGATTGGAAATAAGACGTTGCAAAGTGTTAAAATGTGTTAGGGAAAAATACTAAATAAATCTGGGGCCATAGGGTAAATCACAAACTGTAAATACAATCTATTATATAATATATCCGAATCAATAATTGGAACCCTGTTGGCTATGAGAAATAAATGACGCATATTTTAATTAAGTTGTATTTACCTTTATTTTTGCAATACTATTTTGCAGGAATAAGATACATTTTAAAACAAAAAAAGGCTGGCTCGTTTCCTCGTGTGCTCCCATTTGTAAACGTCCAGCGGGACGGAGAAATGGAGATATCAGGAGCGATCGCATTTATGAGGCTTTCTGACAAATAGGCGCAGTTACGCTCCGCCGGCGCACTGCCTGTTTACTTAGACCGGCTCCATTTCAGCGCCAGGCGTTTATGGACCGTGCATGTGCGTGTGTATTGACGTGCGTGCGCGTCGGGGTGTGCACGCTTCGTTCACAGATGGCCTGGTGACCTTGGAGAAGGGTCACCTGTGAGGAGGCGACGCAACCCCGGGGAAACAGAAGACAAACCAGAGCGTCGTGGGCGCAGACAGCTCCGGCACATCCTCCAGCCCGCGAGGCTGCTGAAGTTTTGAAGGTGACTGCATGATTCCTCCCCCCGTGCATCTGCACATGCCAACGTCCTGCGTGCACTGCGCCTCTCCCGGGCTCCTCTAACTGCCTATTATGGCTCATATTGGAGCGAACCCGGAGTCATCTCCTTTACAAATAAAGTGCCTTTGAAAGAGATTAGAGAAATATGTAGGAATTTCAGCTTAATTTGTTTGATCATTCCACATTACAGAGCAGCGTAGTGCTCAAATGCGATAACAAGTTTCCAGTTCCTTTCATTATGTAAGAGAAATTAGACCTCGATAGGATTTCACTGGGGTGAGGTGGTCCCTCGAATGAAATGTAATTTGTGGGGAGAATTTGTTGTATCTGTCACAAATATTCCCAATTAGCCGCGTAATTATTTGAGGGTTTCTGCAATTACGGCTTAAACCGGTAAATTTGAAACCGTAGCTCTCCGTAATTGCTCTAGATTTGATATTTTGCATATTTGCATAATGAGGAAATTGGGAGGAAATTGTGTTCATCCACTTGTGAAAAATTCTATGAATTTTATGAATCTGAAAGCCATCCCCTTGCGGTTGGTGACTTTGCCTCAGATCCCAGAGGAAGCGGGGGCGCGCACGGTCACGGCTCCACGTGCGCTCGAGACGCACTCACTCAGGGTGAACGCACGAGCTTTACAGTACTCTTGGCAGGAAATGTTGCAGAACCATCCATTGTAAATAATATGGCACAATAAAACAAAAGTTATATTCATAAAATATTTATTTATCATAATATTGTTTCCCCATAAAAATCACCGCAATGGAATGAATTATAATATACATTTGTACTAAAAATGGACTTAAGGCTTTTGATCAATGATGTATCAAGCATTAGCTAAAGGACAATGGTTATCTTTTTCATTTTCCACCAGTTAACAAACAATATGTCTGTATGGTTTTATTAAGAAGTCTTTGATTTTGTCATTAGGTTTCTATTAGATAATTCATCCAGATTGGTCTGTGAGACTTAATTATGCATTATCACAGTGTGCTGATTGATATTGAGAAAGCTAAGTGTTCTATGTAATTGGTAATAAAGAAGGTAATTTTAGAAATTTGTCCAATCAGTAATGATTATGAGGCTGTGAGTAGGTAATGATGTTAACCCTAGTTGCCTCTTACACAGTCCACCTCTAGCATATCAAATATTAAATATAATAAGCCCTACAAAAAGAGGAAATGCCCTGCTCACGCACATTAACACCATTAGAAATATGTGTAGTTTCCCTGAGTTAATGATAATTTAAGAAATGAGTTAAATAAGCTAACCCTCATGTACAGTAAGCCACTTCACCTCAGAGGTGTTTCTTGGAGGCCCCACCTGGTAACAGCGGTGGTTGGAGTGTGTGTGTCCTCCTCATGTGAGGGATTCAGCCCGCTGAGAGCCGTATATCAGAAAGCAGTAAAAGAGATGAATGTCTGAGAGATGTGTTACGTGACCTTGGTACATTACACTCTCCTTCAAAGCCGCGGAAATGAAGATTAGTATAGTCTTGTGTGTGTGTCTGTGAGAGAGAGAGAGAGAGAGTGAGAATGAGAAAAAAAGAGAGAGAGATAGTTTGTAGTCTATGGGCTGCATGTGAGCAACTTTTCCAAGAATGTCTTAATTTTTGAACAGGATTGGTAACATGGGGCGTGGGCGACTGTGGCTCAGTGGTTAGCAGGTCTGACTTTCAATCAGAGGGTCGGTGGTTCAAACCCCGGCTCAGCCAGTCCATGTCGTTGTGTCCTTGAGCAAGACACTTAACCCTAATTGCTCACCGTTGCTGTGTCTACGGTCTACTGTATATCATGTAAGTCGCTTTGGATAAAAGCTTCAGCTAAATGTAATGGAACATAAATGTGACTTTTTTTCATCCTTTTTGTGTGCGTGTATGGAAATGCTTGAGATAGAGAGTGATTGCATCCCACAAGCCAACATTTTTCTCATCAACAATTAAAAATACAAAAACAATGAATTAATCTGACAATTGATTTAATGAATTCATCAATTAATGTCTTCAAAATGAAAAAAAAAAAAATTACAAAAGTCACAATTTCTGTCCGACCAACAGCCCAAAACCCAAATAGCCTACATTGAAATTACAATGAAAGAAAGCAAAAAACTACAAATCCCATTTAAGGAGCTAGAAAAACATGGAATGTTCAGTCATTTGACTGGATCGATTTACTGATTACAAACATGATTTGATTCATTTTCTGCCCAATCGACCAAATGTTGCAGCTTAATTTTCATTTCATTTACTCTTCGTATAATATGGAACATTTTCACAAACCACGGTTGTAGTCTCTGAATATGTGACATTTAAGTAATATAAGGTCATTACGAACAGTTGCTCTCTCAACATGAGAACATTTGGCTCATGGAGAGAAAAATCTGGATCAAGTCCATCAGTGGAGACCCAGAATTACTGCAACCGTGGTCTTATTAAGAGGGGAAAAAGGGAGCCAAAAACAAACACAATCGCGTTGATTTATGGGTGTGACACCACAAAATATCCTTCTTTAATATTTGCGGGCAGCTCATGAAATAGGCTGCATAATAATTTCACCATTTCATGGGATATTAGACCATAATGACCACAGTCCACCCCTCTACACCCCACAGCCCTACAGGCTACACACACATACAGATATACACCTCAACCCCTGGGCAGACCAGTGTCGGGGCTAATTTATAGGTAGAAATGAAAGGCGAGCTTAATGTAATGGCTCCTTACAGCCATGCGATATTATTCGCACCATCACTCCATTGGTTTCAGAAAGAGGAAGACTTGAAAACGAGAAGGAATTACAGGAGAGAGCAGGTCAAGAGAGAGAGAGAGAGAGAGAGAGAGAGAGAGAGAGAGAGAGAGAGAGAGAGAGAGAGAGAGAGAGAGAGAGAGAGAGAGAGAGCAGGGGGGGGCACGATAGAGGCTAAACACATCAACACAGGGATTGGAGGGCTCACAGCACACATTCCGGGTTTTTTTCCCAGGGAAAAAACAACAGCAGCCATGAATGTGTTCCCAATGAATCTACAACTACAAGCCTGAACAAATAGAATCACACACACGCACACACACACAAACACAGCGGCAACAACAACAGCAGCAGCTGAAACTGGCGTATTCTACTCTTTGAGTTAATGGGAATAAAATACCTCAGTGGATGAGTGCAGATGTGTTTGATACAAATAGTCATTTTCCTATTTGCTGCCTCATTGGGCATGATGAATGATGGAAGTCATGGAGGCGGTGTGATAAATGGCAGCACCTTGGCTCTACTGCATGGCCTATTGATTCTCCTTCTTTATTACCCCTCCAACCCAGCTGGCTGCTCTGCCCCCCCCCACCACCTCCCAGCCCCCTATACACACACCACACACACACGCACACACACACACGCACACACGAGTGCTCGCAGAGTATAATACACACGTACATGCAGCCGTGTGCACGGTGAACACACACACAAAGCATGCAACACATGCACAGTTGGAGATACAAAGAGCAAGGGACGGTGATGAGAGGCAGCAAGAAGAAGAGGCAAAGAAAAAGTCGCAAGAGGTTGGCGGGAAGGGTAAAGACTGCATAGCAGAACTGTGTTTCCACATCTGTGGTTTTGCAAAGCCATGAGGTCTGCTCAGATGGAAATCTACATCCAGAGGATGAAACTCCCCCATCCCGAAAGATCTGAGAGGAAATCTAAACATACAGATGACTCAATTAAAGTGTTTTTGTAAATGGCGGTTTAATCTTCCTGAAAATGTTTGGTTCATTTATAAAGCCCAGTCTGTCAAAGACTGGTTATTTGATGAGGGATTGGCCCATGTGTACAACGCCATCAGTCACGCAGACAAAGCGGGCAGGATAAATCAGTGATATGACCATCTACTGAGCTCTTCATCACGAGGTAATGAGGGTAATATCCTCCTCCCAGCAGTAACATCCAAGCAGGTTTCAAATAGGCAAACGGAACGAGCCCCGACTGCAAGGTTTGAGTAGCAGTGACAGGTGTATTCCATGTGACAACATGTGTAAACGGAGAGCCTAAGGGGGACTACTTCCTGTTGGACAGCAGGAAGTGACACGGGTCAGAGGGAATGTTAGACGTATAAGAGACGAAGTCTGTCAAAGACGAATCCAGGCGATGTCTCTATCATCACCGTTCTAAAAAACAACAACACCAGCTTTATCTCTCCAAAAGAAACATGGGAGTAACAGAGGGATCAAACTGCGTTGACCTCTCATACTTCAATTTACCTGCTGCATCTCCTTGACCTTGAACCACAGAGATAATCATTCAGGGTCTTGGGCAGGTGATAAATGGTTTGTGTGCATGTGTGCACGTGCATGCGTCTTGGTGTGCGTCTATATCTAATTCACAAAAGGGAAAACAAATGGAGAGGAAGTGAGCTAGACAAACAGAGGAAAAGCGCACACACGCGTGCACACACACACACACACACGATTAAAAGACACACCTGCTACTTGAATCAGTGTGTTGTGTAATGTACTAGATTGTAACACAAATTGCTGTTTTGCAATTAAGATCAACTCTGTTCCATTAGGCTGCGGAATAATTGAATGATTTTTTGGGGGTCTTTTGCATTATGTTACCTTCTACTTCTCCATTATTAGGATCTTACCCAAAGGTGTGGTTAAAAATGGTGGGTTTACTACATTGGATGCTTTTTATACCACTATCTTATGAGGCACCTTTCACAAGAGGGTTTATGGTAATTGATGACATATAAGTAATAATTTAATAAGGCTTTCTAGATCAATTTAGAAGCTATTCGTAAGAGCAGGTTTTTGCGTTGCCAGGTTATGAAACCCCCCTTTGGCTGATGTTTAGTTATAGATGTAGTCTCTCACGTTCTAATAAACCAGTTATTAGAAAGTGGATATAATAAATTGATATTATTATTATTATTATTACACCTTTTACTTAAAAAGAAAATGTAGTAATGCTGCAATGTAACAATAATCCATCAAAAGACATACAAATGTCTTTTTAATAACAAATTATCAAAAGTTAAAATCAATTGTATATAAAATTGTGAGTAGTATGAATATCATATATCATAATATTGGATTATTATTGTTCATGTTCTAATTTGTAAGAAGCAATTATTCTTATTATTTCATTACATTTTATATGCTGTTGAGTAGTTTAATCAATATCATTGAAGAATATTTTGAAGCTCATGTTTTGTATGTAAAATCTAAATCTGTAAAGTAACTTTAAAGAATTCAAATAATTGTAGAATAAAAGCTACATTACTCTCTGATGGTGGGGAAAGTTAACATGAAACAGAAATACTCAAGTAAAGAATACAAATGATGGACTCAAAATGTAATGAAAAATAAGTACATAGCATTTGCACTTTTATTTACAAATTGGAAGTCCTAAAGTTATTCTTATTAATGGCCTATAACCCATCTATTATGTATTAGAAATATTTATTAACCATTAAGCCATTCGTACTTATAAACCTTCTATAGGTGTTTTTTTAGAAATACAAAAATGGTTTAGTCATAAACACCTCCACAGTCATAATTTAACATTATTGAGCAGTGTATAGTCATATAGTAAAGTAAAGTAAATATAAGTGTTTATTTGTCAACAACTACTCCTGTGGGCACCCATAACTAAAGGCTGGTGTAAACGGAACATGAAAGACAATATAGTAAAGCCCTAATATAAAATATGTAATGATATAAAGTGTGTCTTCACAGGGGAAGTTAGAAATGTTGTACTACAAACACTTAGAAATGCCCTTCTACCTGTTTATATACTGCTAAATAAATCACATTGTGGCAGTATGACATCATAGGTCAACACAGCTTAATGAGGTCAGTCCACCAACATTTTTTTCAATGCCAACTACATTTTTTCTTACGTGTGTGTGTGTGTGTGTGGCATGAGCACGTGCGTGCGCACGTGCAGGCTCGATGGCTTCCACCTCACGCTCCTTGCTTTAAAAGTCCATTTGGACCCCTGCCTACAATCACCTTTCCGTTGTCGCTGTGGTAACAGAGCCAGGTCTAATTAGTATGCATTATCAATTAACAAACTTAATAGCCGGCAGATTGATTAGATCCTCAGTTATAGGGGCAGAACTGGGATGAAAAATAATCATATGCACAGGCTTGCATGCCCACTCTCTCTCTTGCTCACTCACAGCTACACACACACACACACACACACACACACACACACACACACACACACACACACACACACACACACACACACACACACACACACACACACAAAGCAACAGCTCACCAACCCTCTCCTCCTCCTCACTTGTGTAATTACAGTATGCATATGGTGGTGAGTGGATTGGGAATGAGGCAGAGTGAGGTTTTAAATAAACCTCCAGCTTATAATGAGTCAGGCCGCCATGGCTAGTTTAGCTCCGATTGTGCTCCACTCTTAATGAATGACAAACCTTCTCCACTGCACATGCACGCACCCACACCCACACACACACACACACACACACACACACACAGTGTATCGATACAATAAAGACGCTCACAGTGTGTGGAGAATGTATAGGGTGCATCTTTCATTCCCATGCACAGTGTGCACACACACACGGACACACAAACTCACACCCACACACACACACACACACACACACACACACACACACACACACACACACACACACACACACACACACACACACACACACACACACACACACACACACACACACACACACACACACACACACACACACACACACACACACACACTGTGTATCGATACAATAAAGACGCTCACAGTGTGTGGAGAAATGTATAGGGTGCATCTTTCATTCCCATGCACAGTGTGCACACACACACGGACATGGACACACAAACTCACACACACACACACGGAGGATGTAATCAGGCGTTAGGTTTACCCTCCTATCAGTCTAATGGAGGTTAATGAATGATTAGGTCTGATAATTTTAGAGTGGAGCTCCAGCTTAGCTGCACGATGCATCAGACGATCAACGGAGTGAGAACAGAGTGAGAGCGACGAGAGACAAACTCACCAACAGAGTTGTAATGGTGAACGAAAGCAAAGAAGGATAGAAATGTGAGTGAAACCGTATCATTAAATTTAGATTATCACAACATAAAATTAAAATTAGAAAAAGTTATTTTCAGCTTTGATGGCCTGATCCCCAGTTGTGCTGTCCGTGGTGCTGAAATACTTCAGCTCAAAAGCTGCAAAACAATATTCTACTCATATATTATTTTACATTTTAATGTTTTTTTCTGCCTACACTCTCTCTCTCTCTCTCTCTCTCTCTTCTTTGCTTAAAGTCAATCTATTTATCAACATGAAACAATAGGCACAAACAAGGAATCAAGAGAATCCAGGGGGGAAGCCCTAAAGCTTATTGATACAATTTCACATTTTTAACATGCGTTTCTTTTCCTGGGTAAAATCAAATCCAATCATTCAGGCTCCCAATGACACCGCAGGGTGTTATATTTTTTATTTTACACGTTCAAAGTAAGTACAATTCAGAGAAATAAATGGGATTGAAATTATTGTCTGACAAAACTACCACACAAGATAAACAAAATGGATTAAGCTTAAATAAAAACCCAGTTCCTCCTAAATGACCTAGATTGTATTTGGTCAACCTAACTGTCGGCTTCACATTGTCATTGGTAATATAAAATAATTTCTGACAGGTCAATGAAACCCATAGATCTGACATCAAACAATAGTGAGACAATCTCTGCAATACAAGCAGGAGTGTTGTTGTTGTTTTTTTCTTCTTTTTTGAATGACCAATAACTCAATTTGTTTTGGATATTGATGTTTTAATGACGTGCGTACTCTCGCCACTCAGAAGAATGAAGATAGTGAGGCGACAGTCAATCACTTAACACTAGGATGTGGTTTCCTTCCTCAGCCCTGACTACTAAATGCAGCACCATAGCACATAGGCCCCGTATAGAACCAGTGACCTACCACATCAGTGAAAGGCCAATTCATGGGCATTAAAATGCAAACGCGCGCATATTTCATAGTGTTAAATTTTATGAAGCATTTAAAGCACCAACCCTCCAGTAGTAAATCCAAACGGTCTTATTTCCTATTCATAATATTCATACTCGCCACCTCCAAGCACTGACATTAAAATGTTTGCTTCTCCACCAACTTAGAGGTGGAAATTAAACAGAGTTTGGCAGTGAAGTCGCATACATATCTACACATAACCACACACACACAGACACACACTTGCACACTGGGACATTACTGCAGATGTGCGCCTAGTCTCCTCTGCTGCATTGTGGCCCAGTTTGCCGCCATCTCCCTCTGATGTATAACTCGTTGTCCAGGCCTTAATGTTGATTTATTATCCATCCATAAATTAGAAAAATATGTTTGAGAATTCCGTGGCGCAGCCAGGCTCCGCGGATCGCCTGGGGATTGGCTGACGTGTCAGAGGCGCATATTGGCTCGCCAGGCAGCCTTTTGTTTCCCTGCACCAGCAGGCATTTAATGAGTGCTGATGGCTTAAGGTAAATGTGTTAGGACAGACAGCAACAACAGCCACGAAAAAACAGCCTGCTACATGGGAGAGACGGAGACCCACTGAACGGCGGCCGAAAACCCGCTCCCTTGCTTTGCAGGCATGTTAAACAACACGATTTTCATTCACGAATCATTTGGCTCCTTTTTCATGTGAAGAGTCAAATAAAGTTTCACAGGCGGGTGATGACTGTAAACTTTACGAGCAGTGTCTTTACGCAACCTTAAGGACCTGCTTTGCTAATTTTTACAAACCTTCAGCCTTCCATTTGGCAGTTCAATAAAATGCCTCTCCAGAGCCAGCTCATCATATTAGCTCTAGTTTCAGCAGCATGCAAACCTATTTTTCTCTTATCCAGCTATTATCGAATAAGGTTGATTATTACTGGGGATGATTCTCCAGCCGTTCCTGGCTGACGCGGGCACCGACATACATACTAATTTCCTAATAAAGCCTCAGACATCTCTGGGGCTAACACAAACCAGACTGTGCCACGTTCCCATCAGAAATGTGTTTTTTCTTTGTGTGTGTGTGTGCGGTTCGCATTAATCACAGAAGTAATCACAGGTCAAGGTTTAATCCAGTGACATAAAAAGCTGCAGTGATGTACGCCTAGAGCATCGTGCCCCATTCGTCCAGAGCAGCCTCCAGCACTGAGAGACACACTGTACGGTGCATAATCAACCACGCTGAGACAGAAACATCATTGTCATCTTGTCTTGAGCTGACACTGTCACTTCATTGTCATGGCTGTTAGGTCTGCTGTGCTGATGTCCTGCTCTACTGTTTATGTTACAGATGTTGCTGTAATCAGAGCAGCAGCGTGTGAAGGACTCAGCCTGCAACCCCGGCCGCCATCGCGCCTGCAAAGGTCATTGTGGAAATGCTGGGTGATGGTTGACGGCTGGGATAGAATGAGACACGGTTCCTCTGAGACAACTCATTTCTCTCACATCGCCACTCTCCAAACTCTTTGGGTGCTCAAATATCTTGGTTTGCAGAAAACAAACAAAAAGCTGAATAAATAATAAAAACACCTAAAAGCTTTACAATAACTTAATGAAATGACTTTTAGAGCTGCCTCAATGTTAAGTATCTTGTCTTGGTGGCTTAGTGCAATATCGGCAATTAAACTAATTCAGTTGGACAATAATAAGGACAGTAAGGCACTCATGTATGCTCAATGTTTGCTCATAATACATTACCATATTTTAATCATCTTGTTGGAATTTTGAACCAATTACAGTGCTTGTCACAACATTAGCTGGGCAGTTTACTTTCAAAATGGCTTTATCCATTAGCTGGGATTTTGAGTGCCTTTTCTCATCTGGAAAACAATGAATCGCTCTCGTAGAAATCCATATCAGTCAAGACACAATTGCTGTTTTGATGCCAGCCTGGGTTGAGGGAACAACGGATAGGTTTTTGTGTGTGTGTGTGTGTGTGTGGGGGGTGGGGATGCCTGTGAGGCACACAGTGAGCATTTATCCTGGGCCATAATGGGCTGCTGAGTTGCTAGTGGCGGCCATTGTTTAATGATCTCCTTGGGCGCTGGGAGTAAACTACTGCGGTAATCAGAAGGGTAAACTCAGCTATATTTCAATTTGGAGAGCCGCTCTTCCGTTCAGAGAGGCCGCTCTGAGACGATAAATAATAGGACTATTTAGCCTATCCCACAGGCTGCCTCTCTGACACCTACCCAAACACACACACACACACACACAGACACACAAGTCAGCCTATAACAATTCATGTCCCTTCCATAAATCAGCCCCACTAAAAGCTGGTGATTAGCGACATCATTTAGCCTCTAAAACCCAAACAGCGACAATTGTTTCCTTCCCAGTTTTAGGGAGAAGATGGAGAGATGCACAGATGGTAAATTGGTTGGAGGGGAATGAACTGTAGCTGGATGACTGGACTTGGGGATATAGAGTAAATACAATGCAGGTTTCAGTGCGGGGGTTGAGATTATTTTTGGTGATTTATTGTGGCCAGTGACTGTTTTGACCTTGTAGATTATGGGGAGGTGATGGTGTCCTTTATGAAGCACTTTGTCGTTTATAAAAAAGGGTCAAAAGAATGTTTAACATAAGTATGGATGTAGATACAGACGGAAAAATATCAGTTAAATCAAACATTATCTAATCTTAATATGTTTGTAATTTATTTCCTCTTAAAAAAATCCATGAGCAGTTCACACCTAACGATGGGTTTAAATCAGAAAGCAGAGACGATTTCTCTTCCTTACTCCTACAGCAACACTACAGACAAACAACCAAACCCAATGTATCAAAATTATGCAAATGCGTTGTGAGAACATATTCAGTGGCTAATTTTGGTTCTTTAAACTTTTCCACATATTTCATTATTTTAGACCTCTGTTTATTGAGGCACAACTTGACAACATTCAATTGCATAGCAGAGTTCGCTCACCCAGTTGACATTATTTATCTTTTAGTTATGCACTCTTGTGTTCCTTCCTAATCCTAATAATTCCCGGTAACTGTTTATTTAGTTCATGTTTATATCATGACACTGTATATGGACAATTGCACTGTAATATTCCTCCACTTATTTTCCTATTGAGTGTTTAGTAAGATATGATGTTTTTATTATCTGTACATCAGCAGTGGAAGCAATTTTCTAATTATGGTCGGCCTCGGCTGAAACACAGCTGAAACATTCCTGATTGTTTGTGCCGGGGAATGTCACGTTGAGAAGTGGAAGACTAAAGCTCAGGGCGGAAGCACACGCTGAAAAATAAAATCAGTTTATGGCGCCACACTGTGCTTTATCAATGCAATATATATTATGTTTGGAGTAAAGGCTTGAAACAAGAGATCGTTCTGTTTTATGGAGTCCGTGACCTGCTATGCAAAATAAATGAGTATTTACATCTAGATTTTGTGGTTTCTCTATCCATTTTGTCTCTTGTAAGGTGTGTAAAATATATTGGAGCAACACATGACCTTGCAACAAGACAATACTTTTTTCTTTCATTGCATCTTCTTTGGTTAAAGAACAAAATAAATGATAAATGTACAAAAGATAGTAGAATACTGATAGTGTAGCGTTACTGAAAATCCTGCTAGATTTGTGACAATCAGCTCATCAAGATAGATCATTTCATATGCAGGTATATATTATGCAAAAAGTAATTGGACTAAAGATAAATATAAATTATTTTCAAGCCAATAATTTCCTCATCCTTTTTTTCCCTTTTAGAAACCAGCGATTTACAAGCACCAATAAAATCAATCTGATAAGCAACCCAACCCCACAATTTTCCCATCGACCATCCTGCAAAAGTGTTCTACTGGTCCCAGTGGAGAAGGATCAGACGTGTGTCTGATGATGGGTTCCTAAAGAGCTTCAATTAATGGCCTGTCACTTATCATTAGAACCGCTGAAAGGCGGGACACCAGGGAGCATGATGCAAACAAAGGCACGTTTTAGAACGTCAATTCTAAAAGCACCCGTCGACTCTCTATTGTAGCCGGCGGCCTCTGAGGCCCCTCGTCCCTGCTGGCCCCCCGAGCCCCGCTGTCCCTCCTGGGAGGATTAGAAGGGATCTGGAGAAATTAGCCGTTTGGATGACAAGCAGAGGCCAAAGGACGAGCGGGTGTAAGTGTCCCCCTTTAAGGGAACAAAAGCAGTGTGGATTTTTAAATAACACGTCTCCGTTGCCGCCTGCGTCCACTCCAGTCACAGTGTGAGTGCGGTGGGTTACTTAGCGGCGTTAATTGATTGAAGTCGTGTGCTACCAGAAGGAATTGGTGCGTCTGATGGCCTACGTTGTTGTGCATCTGTGGCTCAGAAATCCGGCTCATTTTCACTATTTTAATTTACATGACTGCCGTTAAATTTAATAGCAACACACCACAAATATTGTGACAACGCGTGCCATTTCCTCAAGCATTCCTCAAACAACTGTAAATTAGGTTTTGAAAATGAAATATCTTTCCATTAGGGGCCAAAGGTGCAAGATGTCAACATACAATTTATAATGCAGCCCAACTATCTTTGGTCCGGCACGAGCAAGGATGTTTACTCTTCATTACAGTTTCAGACAGAGGCAGGGAGATCCTCAAAGAGAACATCCGCAACAACATCCTCTTGACTGGGGCTCTGCAGTGCTGCTTTTGTCCATTACGCTTGGCCTCCTCATTGACAGCCAATAAATCATTCATTTAGAGGCAAAGCAGGGAGAGAATCAAACAGCCATTTCGGAGCCTGAGGCCTTTCACTGTAGTGGCTGCTGCTGGCCACAGATCTAATGTAGAGTGGCTAAGGCTGCAGGCGGGTGGAAGGGCTCTTAAGAGACAGGAGCGCATTGTTTGGAGGGACGGGAAACGCTGCTCTCATTAGACCTGGAGCTGAAAACCAACCTGAAAGGCCTGCTTCAATTTACCTGCCCTGTGCTTGGAATAAATCAGTGTGTGTGTGTGTGTGTGTGTGTGTGTGTGTGTGCGTGTGTGTGTGGTCTGCAAACATACAAACACATGTACAACTGCTAACACATACACACACTCATAAGCAGACACTTGCAAAGAGCTTTATAGAAGCCTTTCAGAGCACACCGCTTCAGGTTCAGAGTTGATTTAGCGCAGCGCTTGTTAAAAGGTAAAACCTTTTCCCTTCTCTGCCTCGGATTGGCCCCCTTTTGTTGTTGAGATGCTTTCTCATTCAAATCAGACTCACAATTAAGACCGTACTGAATTGTGTGTGTGAGTGTGTGTGTCCATGTTTTTTTTTCTTCGTTCTCTGTAGTTTTGAGTATTTCTTTGCATGAGCAAAACTACACTGTCAGGGGCGTTTGGCTGCTGCAACCCCCAACCCCACCCTCTCCCCCAGCCCCCCACCCCCGCCCCACCTGGGCAGATGAGTATTAGCTTACAAAAAGTTGTAGTGGTTATCATTTCCATGGAATATCGCCAGAGCGATTCGGTCTAATTTTGACCGACGCCTTTGGCCTGGTGCCACAGGGAATTGCACTAGAACCAAAGAAACTCACTCAGCGCAGCCAAAGTAAAGAGAATCTAATACTTTACACGGGATAGTCACAGCACAGCAGGTAACACTCTGTGACGAATTCCAACACCCACAGAGACAAAAACAAAAGAACGGGAGTACATTTCACAGTCACTGGTATTAAAAATACCAGAAAAAAAGGAACTGCCGGAGCAAGAGAGCGGCTTGGTGGAAGTAGAAGAAGAAGAAAGATGGATTCAGGGTGAGTAGGACAGATGGACAGAAGGGACAGAATTGAGACAAGTTGAAAAAATGGAGAGCAGGGAGCCCCTGCAGAAATGTGGTGGCAGCGATGTCAGACTATTTAAATTCTGATGAGGCCCTCTGTCTCTCCTCTGCTAATGACATGCTCGTCAAAGCCAGACAAAAGAACCTGCAGCCTGTCACAACACACACAGTCAACACACCGGGGTACATCTGTGTGTGTGTGTGTGTGTGTGTGTGTGTGTGTGTGTGTGTGTGTGTGTGTGTGTCAGGGGGATTCTCACATTGCCGTTCTGCCAGGGTGTAAGGTACCACTGAGAGGTGATAAATCTCCTTTTCCTTGTCAGAGAGTGCTGGCATCGCATCCTTAGACATGCACACACGCGCACGCACACGCACACACGCGCACGCACACACACGCGCACGCACACACACACGCACACACGCACACACACACACACACACACACACACACACACACACACACACACACACACACACACACACACACACACCAAAATACTTGGGTCACTTCAGCATTTCTTTCTTTACTCTCTCCTCATTTCTCCTTTTCCTTGTTCCCTCACTACCCTCATCCCATTTGTTCTCTTGGCCTGCTGCATCTCCACCAGCATTCAAAATGAAGGTGTCACACTAGAGCAGATGGATTACACAGAGTCGCACACACACACAACTCATAAATGAGGTGAAATGGAATCAGACTCGTATTGAATGCCTGGCTTGAAAAACAGTGTTTTGCCCATAAGCACTACGCTCGCGTTTCAACAATATCGATCCCTGCTTGTTATTTGTTCTGAAGTGAATGGCACGTACACGTTTGTTACTAACGACAAAGTCTTTGTCCCTCGAAGTGCTGACAGGAAACAGCAGGTGATGGAGCAACATCATGAAAGGAACGGCCTGCTATAAAAACAGGCAATGAGCGCCATGAAAATGCACGTGCCTCACAAAACACGGTGCCCGAACACGTCAGACAATAAAGTGTCCATGCAACAGACACTCAAACAGCCAGGGGGAAATATATTTGTTTGGGCTCCACTGTGTGACTACATTTTCGTTTGTTATTGCAGCTGAAAACTAAACTTTTGCGCTAAATTGGCTTTAAAAAGACACCATAAAAATGTCCGTCCATCTTTCATCGCCTCTCCTCGGCGTCTCCTCTTTGTGACTTTAGCTCTAAAGCAGAGGAGAGTGTCAGCGAGTGTTCGGTTTGATTCAGTGCTATCTAACCTTGCTTTATGAAAGCATTAAATTGATGGTTCCAGACCAGCCCAGAGAAAATGCACATAAAAGTGAGACTAACTGAGAGATAATAGTCCTCGTAAACTGGTCTAAGAGCTCTATAACTCACAACGTCCTCAACTTGTTCCGTCTTACACAGCACAAGCTGTCGCATCCAAAATACTGATGCGCCCGAAGGCACAAACTGCAACGCAAATGCAAACAAAACAGAAAGCACAGAAATGAGAAGAATTACAAGACTGGAATCTGCAATTGCTCCCTGGATCCATTGATTGGTATTTTACCCTCCTGAGGGTCAAGAATAACCCATCACTATGTTCAACAGCAGACAACACTGTCGAAAATGATCTTTCTTCAACTTGAAACGTGATGCTTTTTCTTAAAGTGACCTAAATATTACAGAAAGTCGAGCTTTTGTTTACATTTCCATGAAAGCTGTACACCACCAGGGTACAACGATTGTCTTAGGGTCCCTTTTGACCCAGCAATAAAAGAATGAACGCACCAAAAATAGAAAAAATAAACACACACACACACTGAGAATATGTGCAACTGATCAAACAGACAAAGAGAAGTTTTCTTCAGAATTTCCATTCCACGACCTCACATGTGACTCAAGTTCACAGACAAAGAAATGTTTTGTCTGTGAACAACATGAACATTTATTTAAAACATTGTTTACTAATGGGGAACACAGTTGGCGGCAGCATCATCTTCTAAAGGGCCTGCAGACGACAGGACCGCCCAGTTCCCTCTTTCCTGAAGCCTGATTTGTTTAGATGTCTGTGAAGCTGAGTGCTGCACATGTGGGAACCACATCTGTAAAGCTCACACAGACTATACTGTCCTCCATGTACCCATTAAACGATGGATATAAGCTCATGAATATTCATAATGCCTTTTAACAATAATCCTAACCTGTTATAAAGCTTTTAGAAAAGGTCACATTACATAATACTTTATTATCATTTACTGTTGTTTATACACCTTGTGTGTGGGGACAATGGTTAAAGAATTGGAGAAGACTAGTATTCTGTTGTTTAATTCCTCATTGTATATAATAATAATGTATGACTGCTGGTATAGCTGTTGTCAGAAAAGTTCAAGAAAGTTATAGTTTCCCTTCAGTTTTTCAAAGTTTGTAATGAATGCACTCATTTGGGGTTTTAATATATAATTAACAGTATACAGTTTTTGAGGGGTTTAGTGAAGGCGGGTCATTCTTGTCCCTTCGGACAATGTTAAGACTACACAAAGGTTACATACAGAAACCAACACTAGACACAACTACATCGAAGACTTTAACTCTTGTGATGCTGGTAATTGTTTGTAACATTTTCGTAGGCCTATTTAGTTAGTTTGGACAAAGTCAGTTTAACACTGTTTTCAGTATTTGTGCTACGCTAACTACCCGGCTGCTGACATGAGACCAGTGATAATTTTCTCAACTAATGCTGCAAGAAAATGATCAACGTATTGTCTTTAAATGATGTCCCAAAATTACAAATTGGGCCTTTCATACAGCAGCTCTGTCTCATGTTGTCTCACTTAATAATATATCACACAAACACATTTTACCATAATGTGGAGGCATATTGTATGTTTGCATACACGCAATATGATTTTCCTGCAGTTTATATTGTTGATCAACATGACAACTTGATATGTGTGTGTGAAGGTGTGTGGAGTAATAGCAGCAGCAACGGCTGTCGGCTAGATGAGTGATGTGTGATGTAAGGGCAACCTCAACCTGTGTGTGTGTGTGTGTGTGTGTGTGTGTGTGTGTGAGAAGTAAGAGAGAGAGAAGATAAAGATGTTTTCCCTCCAGCGCTCAAACACTTTCAAGGTCTGCTCAGCTCCCGTAAACCCACTCCCGGCCTCCTGTGTCTCAAACCATTCCCTCCCGTCCTCTGCCTCATGCTGCCCTCAGGCTGCCTTTCCAGGACAACACAAATCCACACACAGTGCAAGAGGAAGCAGGTTTTTATAGGTCAATAATTTTTTTTTTTAATATGTCATCCAAAACACCCCTCCCCTCCCCTCTAAAAAGAAATGGGCAGAACAATGAATGCTATTGCATTTGTGGACGACGAGCGTGCTGCGCAGTGAGTGCCTGAGATCTGTGAGTCTATTGCACATCTCTGCAGGTTGCACCGGGTGGTAATGGATGGCCGGCGGGTGCCCGCTGACGTGTTATTCTTTTATAAAACATTGCCTCTGCGTACCGGAGCGCGGGGAAGAGCGTGTCACGCTTGTGATGAATGACCAGAGGGTAACATCTTCACTCCTGACCCCTAACGCGGGCGTGCATGCTCACACATAGACACAGGTGCACATAAAAATCAAGCATGCACTCATGCACATTCAAGTTGGCAAACAGATTTTTTTTTTTTCTCACTGTGAAAGCACACATAAAAATCTGATGCAGTGAATCCACTGAGTAGAGGGTGATCCAGATGCAGGTTGGTGACCTCTCCGTGTGCCTTCCCTCTTTGAGTGTGTAGTGAATACAGAGAGATGCTTGATCTTTGCATTTATTTTTCAAAAGCTTCTGCCTCGAATTGGTTTCATCGCTTTATTATTTTTTTCTTATTTGATCACAGATCCGTCATTAAAAAGAAGACTTTTTCTTACTTCCCCTCATTCATCACACAGCCAGACTAACAGGCCTGCAGTCATCAAAGGTATCCTCAGCTATGTCTCCAAACAAAGCATGAAAGACCAACATCAAAAGCAGCGAGCAGAGCCGGGGCTGCTGGACAAAGACGGGGAGCTGGAGAGGTGAGTAACAAGCAGCGACCTTCTGCTTTTCACATGCACACGGGCGACACTTGAACGCTGCACGCGGACAACCTAACAAGCGGCAAAGAATGCTTATGCATCAGGTGACTGCCCGACGCCGCCGTACCTGAAGAAGGGCCGCGGCGGAAAAAGAGGGAAAGGAAAAAAAAGAGAGACAGAGAAAGAGATAGGAAGAGAAGGAGACATGATGGGGAGGAAAGCGAGACGGAGAGGATGAGGAGGGAGACAATGAGACAAGGAGACAGAGACAGAGTGGGTGGAGGTTTGGCGGAGTGGGTGGGGAAGGGGAACCGGCAGCCAGTCTATTATCAGGGGTCTATAGAGAAGCATTTAGGGACAAATAGGACACCACCCCCCTGTCACCCAGAAGCATTCAGCCGCTGTCAGCCCAGGCCATTCAGACAAACCCCAGGGGGAAGTGGCCGAGGGGGGACAGAGGGGAGGAAGCAGGACCAGGGTGGTGGTGGTGGTTGGATGTGGGTGGGGGAGGGGGCGAGGGGGCTGAAGATGGAGTACCCCAGTACCACCCCTCCAAGATGCTTCAGAAGCTGTATCCTAGCAACCACACTCTGGGTGTGACCTGTAGTCATATGGCTCCATTCAGTTTCACACCTCTTGAACACACACACACACACACACACACACACACACACACACACACACACACACACACACACACACACACACACACACACACACACACACACGCTCTCATGTACAACAATTAGCACAGATCATGCCCCCACCCCTCACACACACACCCATCTCCCCCCCAAACCTGACCATACCAGCAACCCCACAGGGAGCAAATGTAATTACCATCAACAGACAGAGGGGAGTTCATCTTTACACACTTAAGATGATCCACTTTGCACACACACACGCACAGGCCGAGTCATCCTGTACCAAAACCCCTCCATTTCAGCACGCTGTCAATCACACGCTAATTAAAGCAGCGTATTGATGGCATTCTTCTCTCCTCGATTTTCATATGGAATTAGCATTTAATGAATTGTGTGCAGATTAATTACAACATAATGATATTTAATTGTTACCATCTAATTGCCGTGGCACTCGTTGTTTTGCAGTAGCTGGGAACTTTGTTTGGTTTTAGTTCAGAGAGGAACATTTGGCTGGAGAACACCTCGTTGAGCGCCGTTTAAGTTTGAAACGTTTCAGGGGAAAAAAGAAGAGTGCCTTTTAATCACAATCAAAATTTCGTCTTTTTTTGCGGAAAATTTTTTGTGTAATGTTGCATGCGAGACAAGTGATATTACAGATGGAAGGCAGGCATGTTTTGGATGACGTAAATATGTTATTAAAAATGGATTCATTGTGTCTGTGCTTCATCTCTGCTGCCAACGTTATAGTGACACACACACACACACACGCACACGCACACGCGCACACGCACACGGGTCTTAGTGTCGTAATCCCCCCTCTCAAAGGGATAAATGTCTTTATCCGGCTTGTTTGGGCTAATAGATTTATATACTCCATCTATTATTTATCCAGGGATTATCACTGTTACCTGAAGGTATGATGTAGTATGTTTACCATGACCTTGGGCCACACACACACACACACACACAGAGTGATAATAAACAGGCGTGCAATAATTGCCCCAAAGTCACTTTGTTCCTTTTTCAACTGCGAGGACCCTTGCAAACCAATTCTGAGTCCTATTGAATGAGATTGTCTACTGAGTCTTTATGACTACTCATTAAAACACACTTTTATCATTTGTTATAATATAGCACACTCCTCTCCAAATGACATCATTAAACATAATTCAATCTTTACCTCTTCTTCATGTGTGCTGGTTTTCCTGATTTATCCTCACTTTTATTTCATTTTCTCTCTGGGCCACAGCGGCTGCAAACTGCTGCACTGCCCCTCTGTGGACGGTTATGGAGCTGCATAGTTGCCAACACATAACTGCAAAACAAATAATATAAAAAATAATAAAAAAGTGTAAAGATCACTGAAAAACAAACTGTCCACTCAAACCAAATTGATTGACAATATTACAGAAATACAAACAGACGGCATCAAGTTTACACAAATGTTGCCAAGCACAAACATTAGGCACATGCACGCAGGAACACACACACACTCACAGACACATTGCTCTCTGTGTGTATACACGCACAGGGCAATTTAGTAAATGTCATCAGGTCTGCAGAAAGAGAGGGAAATAGGCCTGCCTCCCATCTTTATATTGGGAACACAGGTGAGATTGATGAGTAGCGTCTGTTTATGATATCGGTTATTCAAGATGAAAGATGAGGGTTTGTAGAGGGGTTCCTCCCATTCACTGTCATTGATTTACACACACTAACACACACACACACACCAGAACATACCCACAGTGAGTGTCCTTGCTTTGTCAATAGTCAAGGTTATTTCATATGCAGTACAAGATTTGACTAATACGGTGATATCAAACACAGCAAATAAAAATAATACTTTTGGTCAAGATGGCAGAGCAAGACCGGCTTCTTAAGGGACATGTTCTCACCAGACAAGTACGTAATTCAGTAAGTACTGAGCGAACATTCATCAGTGAAGAAAGAACATAAAACTGTGGTTAAAAAAGCAATAAAAAAAAAAAGGAAAGCAGTCACAGTAGAAAACGAAGCACTCAAGCCAGAGCCAGTTCTGTTCTGGTGAATTAAAACCTCAACCTCTTTGGCATTAACATCCACGGAGAGACAAGTGCTGCGCTAAGTGAATGTGTTGTGTGTTTGTGTCAAAAGCCTGTTTTTCTTCCTCGGCCAATTAGGGTGACTATGGCACAAAGGCAGCTAATTTTGTCAAGCTCCTGTAAATGGAATGATGGACGCTGACTTTCGAGGGGGTGGTGGGGTCTGTGAGTGAATGCGCGCCTCGTGGTTACCCGGCCAGGCCTCCTTCATTAAAGCTTCTTCTCGAGAAACACATACAGGCAGACAGTCGTGTAGAGAGAAGGATGCACAAACATTCCCCATTCAGGATGAATTAAAAAGCCACAATACTTCACAAAAGAGAGCATTCATTATGTTGCCCTAATGCAACGGCATAAAGCACGCGAGCACACAGCCTATCAAGTGCAGCAATTTGGCTTTTTTCACTTGTGCTGTTCCGTTGCTATCGGGTAATTTGTAGCACTCAGCGGGGCAGGGTAAAGTGAATCAAGATTAATTTACATGCAGGCGAACACTTAGTGCAGAGGCAGAGCGGTAAGCAAACGCGTCGTCTCTGCGGCTGAGCGGAAAGAAGGCAGCAAGGCAGAAGGTGGTGGTGGGAGGGGGGTGTTGGATAATTAAGGAGCATCAAATGTGATTGCTGAAGGTAGTTAAAAAGGCCACAACATGCCGACTGTGGTTGCTCTCAGACTGCAGCCGCCGCTTTTCAGTGGAGCTGCATTGACGGACTCGTGGATTCTAAATGGGAACTGCGGCTGGAGAGCCGGCCGGCCACTCCAGGTTCAGTCTTCATTAATTGTGCTTTAGCGTCTTCTCCTCCAAGCATATTATTCCAATACATTAGTTTGTTTCCATTTAGGGAAACTAGTGCCGCGCTCAGTGCTGCGCCTAGCAAGACAGTGGACTCGCCATAGCCTTTGGGAAAGAGTCACGGAAGCTCGGTATGAACCAAAAAGAGCAAAGGGCTTTCGATTCAGACGCTTGATTTGAATAACACATCGTCGCGCATCACAGCGACACGGAGACAAAGAGTCCCCGAAGACGCGCGGTCGAAGTGACAAGGCTAACTTGGACAAACTGCGGCGAACATTCAGACACAAGTGCAGCTACAAGTGCGGCGAGCAGAGGGGGAATGAAAATGCTAAATGAGCTGTTTGAGGTGGACACGCGTCTCGGGGACGCGATGGAAGCCGAATCCTTGCCCCGCTGAACAGACTTAACATCTCAGAGAAAGAGAAAGAGATCACTGGGATGGGATAAAAAGAGAAGAGCTGGTGGAGTTTCTCCCCTCTATCGCTCAGTGGTAATGGACCCTGGACCGAGGCTGTGGCAGGGGAATCTGATCAAGCGCGCTATCCTGGAGACACACACACAAAGTCATTCTGTCAAATCTGAATAAACACAAACACACATGGGTTGGACTGTGGGGTGCAGCTTGGGGATTTGGGGGCGAGCGTCTGGCATATTTGGCCATCTCAGATCTCCTGTCAGGGCCTGAATGCAGGATGACAGCAAGAGAGAGCCCGCAGCGTCTGGAGACCTGTCTCCATCTATGCATCTCTCACATAAACAAATTCTCCCATCGCTGTATTCAGACTAGCCTCTCTGCTCTATTACACACAACACACAGCTGCCACAAGCACTCAGACACCCAATCAACAACCACAGAGAGAGAGAGAGAGAGAAGGGGAAAAGGAAAAGAGAAGGGGATGAAAGCAAAAAGGATGGGGGAGAGAGAGAAGGGGCAGCAGAGGGAGATGGAGGAGAGGAGAAAGCGAGACGAGAGCAGCGTCGAGGGAGATGCTGAGATGAGAATGTTGAGGGGGAAGGCCAGCGCTCCGAAACTGTGCTCAGCGTTCTGTCTGGCCGAGCAGGAACCTCCTAAAAGCAGGACGACGCCGAGCGGCGTGGATGAAAGAGAAATGGGCTCTGGGGATGGACAGGAGCAGGAGTGGTGGGCTAAGGGTTGCAAACACATTGAACGCATGAAATATTAGGACCACCTGCTCGGCACATGAAATAGGCCGAGCGGGAAAACGCAGCAGCTGAGGCCGAAATGCCAGGAGAGGGATCCGGGTGTCTCGTGTAATCGGAGGGATCGGCCACAGCGGCTCAAGGCGTCAGCACCGTCACCTCTTAGTGAAGGAGCCGGGTTGGATCAGTCTTTTATGTGGTTGCTTTGGTTTCTTTTAAATATACTGTTACAATCCACATCAGCTGGAGTGGATAATTCCAGGTTACAATACTTTTGCCATTTCTACAATGTAGCCCATGCTTTACTTTGGATACATAGCTCTTTCTGCTAGCAAAGCAGATCAGCTGTCTTGTCACCTTGAGACAAATCCTGGAGCTGGAAGTTGAATAGTAATAACTGGAAGTTGAATAGTGAAACAAGATTGTAACTTTTATTTTATTTTATTCAACATTGATCTATAATTTTTCTGGAAAATGGCCTTTGTTATGTGACCTTCTTCAAATAGTGTGTTTTATTCAACCAAAGGCTCAAAATCTAAATATATTTAAACAATGATTCAATTACACAGATGGATGGATGGATGGATGGATGGATGGATGGATGGATGGATGGATGGATGGATGGATGGATGGATGGATGGATGGATGGATGGATGGATGGACTTGACACTTTCACACAACACTTACACTCATGCACATTCCATGCACTTTATCTTATTTTTGGTATTTTGATATGCTACTGTTTCAATGTAAATATTCATTCATCCTCATTTATTGCACTGCGTTAACTGTTAAATGTGTATTGTTAAATGTTAAATGTATGCACCTTCCCGCCAGGACAAATTCCTTGTATGTGTAAACATACATGGCAATAAATGGTTCTGATTCGGATGGATGGATGGATGGATGGATGGATGGATGGATGGATGGATGGATGGATGGATGGATGGATGGATGGATGGATGGATGGATGGATGGATGGATGGATGGATGGATGGATGGATGGATGGATGGATGGATGGATGGATGGATGGATGGATGGATGGATGGATGGATGGATGGATGGATGGATGGATGGATGGATGGATGGATGGATAGATAGATAGATAGATAGATAGATAGATAGATAGATAGATAGATAGATAGATAGATAGATAGATAGATAGATAGATAGATAGATAGATAGATAGATAGATAGATAGATAGATAGATAGATAGATAGATAGATAGATAGATAGATACTTTATTCGCAAGTTACATAGTAAACATACAAATATTAAATATGGGAAATATTCAATATATACAATACAAAACGAAAGGAAGAAAGTCACTAACTTTATGGGCGTGGCTAAAAGCTTGTTACTTCCTACTTCCTAATGTTACTATCACTTCCTGCACACTAAACTACAGTTTACTGCCAGATATGTTTCCAGCTTTTAGGCAAACAAGCAGCTGACCATTCCTAATTTTATGTTCCTCCTTTGCAATGCAAAGTTTGTTGCAATTTAAGATAAATAGGCGAATGACTAATCAAAAGGTCATTAGAGGCCCTGATGGAATGGTTAATTAACTAGTCAGCACTAGGTGCACATCAAAAATAATTCAGTATCCTAAAGAGTGGCTGAAGAGTGGAGTTACTCCACAAAGGGCCATTGTTCCAGTTTCAAGCTTTTGGTTTTACTTTCAACCCCTCATCAGGAGCGGGTAGAGGTGACACTAGTCAATAATAAATATCTATTGTTTCCCATCACCTTTACGTGTTCTTGATGCATTTTAAATAAAGGGATCTCTTGGTTTCTAGATATGGACTCAACTGTCCAGAATTCTGCTCGAGGACGGGTTTCCTTTTTTCCATTTTAATTGCCCAAAGCCAGAAAGTTTGAGTCGATCAGATTTGTGTTCAACCTTTGGTGGATTGGTAACTTGTTGAAGGTGTCACGGTGCACAGGCCTCTTGTGAGACTTGAAAGGACAAGTAGCGTTGAGAATTTGTAATGACTGAAAACCCCTTTCTGAATCCGGACATATACGGCAGGCAAAGTAGTACTTCAGATTTTAGCTCGGTAGCGTAGTTAAAACGGGCCGCACGGTGAATGGTGCACCCAGAAACTGTGGCGTTCGGCCAGATTGATCTCCCTGCCACATCACAAAACACCCCTCCACCTTCCCCTCCATCCCGACTTTCTGCCCCCACCTCTTCTGATCAGAGTATCGATCCCCGGACCAGTCGATCGGTTGCTACTCTGTGATCTGGGCCGGGCCAATTACTTCAGTGAGTAATAGTGATTAGTTTGTGTCTAGATCAATCCAGGCGGATACAGGCGGAGAGGCTGAGGACGGGGCCAGGGGAACCACTGACTATTCACATCAGCAGCACATTTGTGAAACAACAACAGTGTCCGAGCGGGATCCTGTGCTTCGTATCTTGGATGTAATTGTTTCGTCATGCCAAACCTCCACAGAGTACACATCTGTGCACTTGCAGGTAAATTCAAGACAAACAAGAGTTTCTAGATTTGCAAAAAGTTAAAATGTTGAGACTTTTCTACACAAAGGAACACAGCATCCATTGTGTGTAGCCCATACCACTCACACACACACACACACACACACACACACACACACACACACACACACACACACACACACACACACACACACACACACACACACACACACACACACACACACACACACACACACACACACACACACACACACACACACACACACACACACACACACACCACGCATAGTGCTTAGATCTCAGCCAGTGGCATTGGTTTGACATTGTACAGGTCATTAAAAGGAAAACTAGTACTAATGTCGATGGCAAATCTATTTATGTTGATAGTATTCATGGGCAATTCTTCCATTACATTGATCAACACAGTTTGTCTAATAGGAAAATAATAAACAATTACTCCTGCAGACGAGAAGGGTAATGGATTTTCTTCTGTAAATTACTACCACCATCAGCCCAGCGTACACAGAAAGGTGATCATCTGCATAAAATCAATGGGATATGATCCTATCTGTATGATAATCATGGACTGTAACCAAGGAGCCTTCATTAGGTTCGGGGAGGGAAGGGAACGTGGAGGGTACTACGGAGAGAGACGGAGAGAGACGGAGAGAGCGGTAAGACTTCCAACAGATGTGAAGACAGATGTCCTCTTAATGAACCTAGTCGATGAGAGATCTTCAACATATTCGTATTTCAGAAGTTGGAGCATGATCCGAGCAGTAGGATGCTTTGGACCGGATCTGATCACCATAATGTGTCTCATTTGTTGCGTTTCTCTTGAAAGCTGCAGCTACACGGCAGCCAAACAATGTGACGCTGTTTGAATAATGTGAGAACCGTACGAACCCCTGAAGAAGTAGATATAAGAGGGATGCGCTGAATCTCCCTGATTCATTTCTGACGGGTGCTCACACCACCCCTGGTGTTCCCAGCCAGACACTGACTTATGGGGATTGGTGAGCCCACCACCGGACAGCTGTATGTATGACTGTGTGCAATCCTTCGGATCAATATGGCCACCTATATTAATATCACCACATCCGTCAACGGCCTGCTGTGGGAACAAAAGAGAAGGAATGGAATGGATATGACTTACTAACACTATCAGTTTACTTAATATTGCAACATAAATATTGTATGAAGCCATTTTCTCTAGCTCTCTCTTTACTATGTGGTCTCACCATCATTGGTTATGTGTTAAACAATTCAAATGACCTTTGTCTGTTTTCCTGATGAGCAACTTGTTTGTGAGAACACTGCCACAGGTCAAAATCATTTGGTGGGTTTAGCAACATGAACTGAACACATGTTATTGGTATTTTGTAACGCTGATTCCAGCCTCTTCCATTTGTTTAAATTTGACAAGTTTCAGGCCAACAAAATAATCAATCAATAATGGCTTCATTTCCACCGCAAAATGTAACTCCTGGCAGTGAAGAGTGCTTTGAAAGAGCATTTTGACGAAGATATTATAAAATCAGAATTATGAAAAAGTATTCAACTTTTCACATTTCCAAATTAAAAAGAAAATCTAAAAAAGCTTGATACTAACAAAAGTAAACATTTTTTTTATTTTAAACATGAGCAAAACCGTAATAAGGTATTTTTAGCTGCCTAAAGCTGACCATATATTAATCATAGTGATGGCAGATACATAGCAGTTGTACGGGGGACAATGAATAGTGACAAAAACAACAACATTTACACACAACGATAAAATCTGTCTTGGTAACACTCCTGAAGGACCGGGTTAACTCACTGTGTGGCCCACTTTTGGGCCCCTATAGCAATAAACCGATGGCTGCCCGGGTCCCGACCTAGACACCGTTGTATAACCTATAACTGAGAGATAATCGAGAAGTATTAAATTCTTTACGGAGTGCTTCTACTTTAACAGGCGCACCTTTTCTCTTATTCACTAATCCAGGAAACAAACCGACCAATTGCATGCATCACCTGCATCACCTGCAATCACCTGACGTGATGCTACTCAGCCAATCAAATATATGTATTCCGATAAACTGATAGACTGCCGTGAGACGAGAGAGACTGGGCTAGAGACAGTATGTATAGTCAAAGAAGAACGGGAGTCAGAGAAGTGACTTCACATGGCGTTCTCCAAAAAGAGAAATGTAGAACGGAGAGGCTCTTGTATGCTCGTTTTTACCACTGCCTGGTCAAAACCAATTCTCATGCGTTCAGAAACTGTGGCGATTTTAAAAAGCGGCATTGTGAAGCACACAAATATTTTAAGCAAGCTAACCCACTCACATCCAAAGTGAAGGTGCAGAAAATAAACAATCAAAGAGCCCAAAATGATCAAATCCGAACACATTCATTCACTGCCCAACAATGTGAACAGAGAAGAGAACGGAGCTGAAAAGTGGCTTCCACGACCACAAATAAACCACACAGTTTGTTCTATTTTTAGAAGATGAGGAGAATATGGATATTTTTGGGGTCGACATCCCTTCACACCTGAATGAACTGAATTTAAAGCTGCAGGGCAACTAGGCTACTTCAATATTTAGGGCACTAAATCATAGCGCAAGTTAGACATTATTGTGTTGTTCCGGACCTTTGCACGCGTTAACACCCGTTAAGTGCAATGACTAAACACAACATTATATTTCACTAGAGACCCAGTAAACAACCTGTACTACCTGCCAGTATGCCCATTAAGGCTTTGGTAATTAATATATATATATTGTTAAAAAAAACAATGGTGAACCAGGGTGTATCGGGCAGTTGCCGGCTTCGCCTGGTTGGTAAACCGACCTTGAGCAACTGAAACAGTTTGCAGACAGTCATCACGGTCTGCACCGTCATTATGGTGCGGACTATAAGACGGCCGAGACGGGAAGCGATGGGTTCGACACTGATGCACAACCTGCAGCAAGACCGAGAGCTTTTAGTGTGATTACTCCACTGTGGCTCCAAATGTCTACGAATCACTGTCCGCCTCGTCCTGACTATTTAGAAGCCAAACACAGGGACTGCATAATGAATCTATTTTAGGCACCGACGGCACTCAGACCCTTTTCATTCTCTGTTCACTGTGGAAAATGTGGTATCCAATATTGTAAGACCTTAAAACCAAATAGAGGCCTTTTCAATAATAAAGGCTTTGGGCTTTTAAAGCTGAGAGAATGAGTAGCTGGACACAAACCACAAGAGGAGGCTTTCAGTATATTAGCTTCTCAAATCAAATCACCGTGAAGGGAAGACAGAACCAGCATTTAACATAGTAAGGAGGCCAGGACACAGAAGAATAAAGTGAATGCTCTGTTTGAATCTGTCCTCCCTTCATAGATTTTAATGGCCATGGTAAAGTGAAGTGCGTTAACACTTGATAACTACATTAGCGCGGGACTATTTTTTAAAGCACAGAGAGGGCTCAGCCCATTTACCATTTCCATTACTGCTGTAAATTGCACGGAATGAAATCAAAACCTCTGGCACACGCAGTCCATAGCCTGTTATAAAATGATATTGATTTATTAAGAGTAGTTAATTTGACACAGTAAGTGCAATTAAAAGAAGGCACAGGCTGATATGAATTGGCCACTATATACACAGCCAACACATCCTCTCACACCGAAGTCAAGTTCGCAGGTTTGAATACACTGAATATACAGAATTATAGTCGGTGAAGAAGTGGCGTCGTCCAGATTGATGTCCTGCTTCCGCCATGAGCGGCTGAAACGCTGGGATCACTCAATACTAATCAACAGGCTGGACACGAGCTGGTCTTTATCACTTTGTCCCCTTTATATGACTCACAACCTTGGCTGCGCGACCAGTTGCCTGATTTCTCATTTTGTTGCACTGCGACTGACAGTGAGCGGCTCTGATTGAGGGGATCCATTAGGGATCAGCCCGAGGAAAGCCGGTTTGATGGATGAGACCAGCAGTCACCTTCAGAGCTTGCTAACAACACCTGTATCCTCTCTGTCACACACACTCTCTCTTTCACACACACACACGCACACACACTTTTGCTGACATATAACAATTCACACAGTGTGCTATGTAGAGAGTAAGAGACAGAGATTTAAAAAGATGAAAATCTATATTGTCTTATCAGCAGTGACGGCTCGGTTCAACCCGTTGCCAAAACTAACAATGTGTGATGTAAAGAAGCTTCGGAACAAAAACTATTCAGTCAAAAGCCTGATTTCCTTTGAAGACACACCTGACGGGTTAAATAAGTTTTGCAACCCATGTCAAGCAACAAAAGTACTATTTAGTGTGATGGAATTTGAGGAAGGTAAAACGATTTTCATATTTTATCATCAAAAAACATCAAGACCATCTGTTAAGGAAAACCAGAGAGATGTAATGCTGAAAGTATTTTTTCTGATGTGACGCCTTGAAGCGTGGCACACAACATTTCAGAGGCAGAGACACTGTGAGGACCAGTTAGAGTCAGCTGTGAAAGACATTTTGATAATTCAATAAAACTAACTAATTACATGTAGATGGCAACTTCAAATCTCAAAGCTATTATATTAAGACAACAATGTAATCAAAACAAAATTACTTAATTAAAATATTAAATATTAAAATATTCTCTTTAATAATAATGTGTAACTAGAAAACATTCATCTTTAGTCATCCTCCTTTGGACCAAACTACTAATATTTGTAATCTTACATTTTCAGAAAGGGAAATACAAACATGGTCCCACAATCCCTCTTTTATTGTATGTATGTATTTATGATAAATAAGAAACCAGAAGAGGTTTGGTATCGTTGCTGTGGCAGCATATAACAGTCTCAGCATGAGAAGAGCGTCACCGGCCTAACGAATGGTGCATCCTGTCTTGAGTTGACAGAACATTTGCAGACCGCTGACAGTCAGCTGTGTGCAGGACTAAACTAACCCACCAGCCACGCAGCAACAACACACGGCCACAGCGTGGCCTCGTTGAAGCATACCTTGAATAAATCATCAAGTTATGTTAAATAAATCTTTACTTCCCCTTTATGTCAGTTGTTTTCCCCACTCAGCAATATATACAGTATGTATATAAGGGTGTGTAGAAACTGCTGTACATGTGCGAGTCTCGTCTTCTCTGTGTCTAGCAGGCTAATTGCTCTCAGCACTATTATCTCATTATGGCCCATCAACATCTGACATTTAAATACAGCGCTGCTAAAAGCCTCTCTGCTTATTTAATATTAGCATTATCATCCATCACATCCTCCAGAGAAGCAGGGGCCTTGGTCTTGTTAGCTCCTTCCCTCCTGAATCCCGGCTTTTGAAGCATAGGGTCTTTTTTCTCCAATTGATGCATTTAATAACAATAATGTTGTTAATGACTACGAGTATTGCAAATGGCAAACACAAAAACCCTATCGGCGTGCCCGTCAATGGACATAGTGTGGGACGAGGAGGGGATGCGGAGATGAGTGAAGGTAAGCAGGGAGGTGAAACAAGAGGAGGAGAGACGGAATGGTAAGGAGGAACGGGAGAGAGTGAAAGAGAGGGAGGGAGGGAGGTCAGCAGAGCGGTGTTAAGAGAGGGAAGGTAGAGCCTGATGGGCACCAAATGAACAAATTATGACGGGCTCCATTTTGCAGGATGGGGGTCACACCAACCCCCGCCACCACCTCCACCACCTCATCCCACCCTTCTCTCTCCTCCACTCCTCCTCTCTCCTCTTCTCTCTCTGACAGTTCAATTTCCCCCTCTCGCCTCCCTGCTCCTGCCTGCTAATTGTGAGTGAAGCCTTATCATTGGGCCCCCCATCCACCCCGGGTCCGAGGCATCACGGCGTCTGAGAGAGGAGACTGGAATGTCAAAATGTTATCCGAGACAGCAAACAGCCAGAGAGACGGAGGTCACACACAATAAGGCCGGACGTTCATCTGGAGGCAGGAGGCGCAGGCTCACCGCCCCTCACAGGATGCACGGACCGAAAGGAGAGGAAATGCTGCAATAGTGCAGAAAATATCTTTTTTTTTCTTTTTTTACATGTGTCTTCTGTAAATATGCGAAACAAATGACCTGCACGTGTGTTTTTTTTAAACTTCTCGTTAGAGGTCTGAAAGGGGGCAAAATAAATGGTTCTGTGCTAAAACATATTGGATTTTGAGACTAAGAAAATCAAACGCATTCACTGCAGGGACAAATTCTTGGAGTTGGATTGATTCAAGTGCTTTATAAAAAATATAAAAATATAAAAAGCCTCGAACAATCACACACAGACACACTCCTCTACCCAAATCTTAGCTGAGAGCACTTGACCCTTGTGTGCAAAGCTGAGCCGAGGCATGATATTTACAGACTACAGTGGGGGGGCAGATTTAAATGACACCTGAGGATAAAGCTCATCTCACAGTGCTCAGCCTTCTGCCTCTACTTTGTCGTTGGAAATTGAAGCGTTGCCGAAGTGCATTTGCTCACGGTTTCCTTTTTACGTGACGTCGCTCCGTTCACACGACACAGAGAGGCAAACAAGCTGGGAGCCGTGAGGCAATCTTTAGCCTGTGTGGGGGAGCAGCTGGCTGTCGGATAGGTGGGGGTTTAAAGTGCTTTAGTGGTCAGCTGATAGGGCTGATCTAAAAGGTCAGAATAATCTGAATGCAGTAGGAACTATGAGGGGAGCGACACAGGACAGAATCACTGACCCCAGACGTCCCCATCACAGAAAGCTAGATGGAGGGTAAGAACAGGATAGAAGAGGGAGAGAATCAGAGCAAGAGAGAGAAAGCGCTCATCTATATTCCAACACTGGTAATGAGGGTTAATTCATTGGTTAAGGATTAACAAGGTGCAAGAGTATGATAGGCAAGCAGTTGCCTTCTCGAATATAGGTTTAAATCAACCCCATTATGGGTGATGTAATTTCAGCTCCAGAGCCCCGCCTAGTGGGAAAGTAATTATGCCACGACTTCAGGGACTCTTCTCAAAGTAAAACCACAAAGCTGTGGTGCACTGACACAAGCGGGAGGTCCATTCATTTGTGAGTTATTTTCATTCAGTGTCAGTCAGTCCCTTTGTAAGTCACCCAACATCTCACACTGTGCAATTAAGTCTCAACCTATGAAGTTTTCAGAGTGATTAGATGCACAAACCTTTGCATATTAAATAGTTCATTATAATGTGGCATTATAAAAGACATTGCTTCTGCTGTATCCACTACCTTAGCTTGACAGGGCACAACGGGGTGGAGAAGGACGGCATGCCGGTCAGATACATGCTGTGGTTAAGGATTGACTGAGTGAGTTTGAACGTTGAAGATAGGTTGCTGAGTAATGTAATTAATACAGATCTTTAGTATTGATGTAAGTGTATTTTACTGGTGAGCTTAATGATTGTATGGCACTTTTACAGTAATAATAATTTCAATCATTTGTATTTAAAAGTACTAGTTTATTCAGAATTCAATAACCTACACACCAGAGATAATCTAGGGTGATTTATTTGAATGCAGATTTCAGAGATTTACAGAAGTGTCATTTTTATATCAAATCCTGTTTTCTGGAAATTAAAGCTGGGGTTGGTAATATTGGAGAAACCAAGCAAGAGTACGCAAGATAAAAACAAAAGAAACTTAGCTCAGTGTGTCCACCTGTTTTCCAATAAAGTAGCAAGCAGCACACGCTCCAATTTGAGCTAAGTGTCGGCAACACTGACGCTTCTGGCCTTCCTCCAAAGACCATAAACCCATTATGGTCTTTATGAACGTACAACAAACATGGCTATTGTTGGTACACGCAGCTGTCAAGCTTTGGAAGACTCCGGTGGCGTGGGATGAGTGCACGGGCAGAGAGTTTTCACGGGTAGACACAGGTAGGTAGGCCGGACACTCATTTTGTTTGGGCTGAACAAAATTATTTTCACAGACCTATCCACCGATACTGGCCTTTTCTCTTTTTGTCAGTCAGATCATTTGCTTTAATGATTGCTGTGGGGATGTAAATAATATATCACCAAAAGAAATATTTCCAATCCTAGCCTTGAAAAAAGTGTGATATAGAATACTTATATAATGCAGGTAGTGGCATTGACATGTTAACATGTCTACGTTTGTGTCCCTGAAAACAACCTGGTAAGGATAAACACAACTGCACAAAATACACTGGTATAGCTACATCAAAGTAAGTAGTATAAACTCACATCAGGATGAGACGCTAATGGTTAATGACATATGAGTATAATGTTCTCTGTTCGATGCCAGCTTTCGCATGTCATAACCCCCTCCCTCTAACCACACTGCCAACTGTCAAATAAAGACAAAAGTACAGTATGGCTATCCAAGCAGATTTTATCCAAAAAAAAGAAAACCGCTTCTTTTGGAGGGCAAAGCAAAGCTTTGATATTGAAACCAGCTGATTTTAGCTGCAGTAAAAAAGAAGCACACTAACCTAGCAAACTGAGAAAACAAGAAATGAATCGGCACATTCCGTTAATAAGTGGGTTTGATCTCTGTGTGTGAGAAATAAGATGGACCTGACCTCCAAGGCGAGCCCAGACTAACTAATGACGGCCTGAGCTAAGCTAATATTTCATCATCAGCTAGCCGGTGTTGGAATGATCTTGATGCTATTAGCGGACTAATGGCTAAATACTCCGGCACTGCTAAAGAAGAGCCAGCCACTGACACACTGAGCATCCGCTGGCGCGTTTAGCAATGGAGACATGAGAGGGATGGGCACAGCAGTGACCCCTACGTATATACATGCACATGTATAGTGACACATACACCACACACACACACACACACACACACACACACACACACACACACACACACACACACACACACACACACACACACACACACACACACACACACACACACACACACACACACACACACACACACACACACACACATACGGTGACCCCTACACGGTTGATGAGACGGGAGCTGATATGCGAGTCAGACGGAGCCACATTTGTAAAAAGCGATAGCCAATTACGGCAGCCCGGGCTGGGGGATAATAGCCTGCCTGTCAGGCTCTGTGTGCAGTATGTGCATGAGTGTGTGTGTGTGTGTGTGTGTGTGTGTGTGTGTGTGTGTGTGTGTGTGCCTCAGCACGTAGTACCCAAGAGTGAATATCAGGTTCCTATTGTCATATATTTGCCCTATATCTCTATCCCTTAGATATTAATTTCAGAGCAGTGCTGCAGCACAGGGCCCAGGTCGTTAGTGTGATTCATCTGGGCGTCATCCAAAATGGGCGCACAAAAGACAGAAAGAGTAAGCCATGTCTACCAAAATGGGAGGCGTATTTCGATAAGATTTCAGCACAATGAAATAATGGGGAGGTTTTTTTAAGCATAATATTCTCCATCCCTGCTTTATATTACAGACGATGCGAGACACTGGGTGATGCTGAACATGAACGTGTGAAACATAAGGAACATATTCCAGAGCATCGGAAGCTCCTCTCATGACCGCAGAAGAAAAACATATTGCTGAGGACGTATCGTCCCCGACGCAGATACAAATCTCCGTCATAGAGACATCGAATGAAACGCGGTCGAGACGAGAGGGGTTTGAGGCGACAGCAGGGACACGGGTTTGAAAGCTCAAACATCAGTATTTGTCCTGTATTTCCACAGACACATGATCTCCTCAAGGACTCGGCCCCGTCAGCCACAGTGGCCAACCACCTGAAACAGAGGAATGATAGACTATCAGAGGAAGGGAAACTGTTCAAGGGAATTGTGTGGATTTAGTGGTCTAGTGCTGACACATGGCTTTGAGCATGGTAGAAAAGCACTTTAACTCTTCAGTGCTTTTATCGCACGTACACACTCCATAAAACAGGTCTGTGTGGGAGCAGGGGCTCTCACGCTACAGTAACACACAGACACACACACACACACATTACGCATGCATAACAATCGCTCACAAGCAGCAAGGTTGTCGGAAGAAACCAACATCCCCTTGATGGCAATCAATAAGAATAGGTTGGCAGACTGGACACGAAAAAGTTTCACATCACGGGCGACATAGAACTGTTTTTTTTCCACTTTCCACAATATCTGCAGAAAGTTTCAAGCTGTCATTTGTTACTCGTGTGATGAGACTGTGGATTGAACCTAATGGATTTCTCTTGACCTATTCTTTAAGTCATTGGGGGAGGGGTTTCCACTGTGAGCAGCACACCAGATTTAGCTCTGGTGTCTTTATAAGTAGTATTTCAGCCATAAACTAATTTCCACGTGCACATGTGCCCAACCAGACTCCTGTATTTATGAGTGCATGTTGTCCCTGCAGCTGCCATCTCATCCTTTCTATCAACCACGGAGAAGACAAAAATGAAAACCCGACCGAATTGAAACACACCACAGCAAAAATGTTATGGATCTGCTTTTTAAAGCATTATTTTACTGAATTTAAAGCAGTTCTCTATATGAAAAAAAAATGGATTAACTGAAAATGAGTGCATGAATTTCAAATCCATTCTGAGGCTGTAAATGGTTTGCGCTCTTGTTGTTCATATCTATTTGTATTGTGACACTGGAGAAAAATGGCGACGCCGCGGTGGATTATAAAAGTTTGACGGTATTATTTTTCATCAGCAAGCCTCTCCTTGTATATTTATATACATAATTCATATGTGCTTAAAGAAATCCCAGATTGGGGCCTTAATGCTAAAAAACAAACAATGAAGTTAGAGCATATCCTATGCAATATTCCCCTCTCCCCTATTCATCTCCGTAATAGAGACGCAAGCTCCGTAATGCTCGCTGGGAGCGAAGCATGAGATTGAGGATTTCTCACACACCATGCATTATTCATAGTCCAGAGCAACAGAGTGTGTAAGATGAGAATTACACAGCATGAAGAGAACAGGGGAGAGGGGACTGAGGGGAGAAGAAGGGGGGAGACGGGAGGAAGGAGAGGGGAGCAAAGGTGAGGGGACGCGTGGAAGAGAACGGAGAAGAGAAGAGGGCGAGATAGTGGACACTGTCAGACCTCCATTTCCTATCCCTCTCGGGTTAACCCCGGGATTGTTTTTCGGGAGTTTTGTGCGAACAGTGGGGTGGAGGAAATGAATATGGAACCGGCGGCCCCAGATAGCTCGACCAGATTGGCACACAATTTGCATTTGTTAAATGTGCGTCTTCCGAGTTGGTTTGTATTCCGAGCACAAACCGAGTAGTGAGCAGGAAATTTCAGGGTTCTGTTATGATTCGTGTCCAGCCTTCGTTCTTCATAATGAAAAACAATGGGAAGTGAGTCAGGGTTGGAATTGATTTGTTTAACAATGGAAATGAACAAAGTAGGAGGCACGGCCCAAAATAGGGAGGCATGCTTTCTTAAATGAAAGCTCGCGACCAAGAAATTGCAAGATTGTGGCTGATACAATTTGACAAATGACTTCTACAGAATGATATAGAGCATTTTTCATCAGAATAATTGGTAGATGGCTAAAATATATATATATTTCATGTCCATTACGGGGCAGAAATATGCGAGGCTGGCCAATAAACTCTCAGTGCACTGAAGTTACAGCAAAAATGTTATAGGAAAAAAAAGCGGATACAATTGTACAATGAAAAAAAAGTAATTTATCAGCGACCATTTTCCCAATATAATTATTAAATCAAAGCAGCATAATATGAAATAGTAGCAATACAATTTAAGGTATTCATCTGATGACCCCATTTGCTCGGTCTGAAAGACTTTCTCAGAAGAAGACAATGTTATTAGTTTGCAGAGTTAATGGAATATTACATTATATATATATATGTATGTATATATATATTATATATATATATATCTATATATACATATATATATATGTTTCCCTTTCAACTTAAATAAAGCACATGAGCATGTGTGCGCACGCTAGCTGTGTGTGTCTACATGCACACCTCTTCTCAGACGCAGCCATAATGACAAGAATGTGACGGTTACTGGCTTTTTAACTTCCCAGTGATGAAAAGCCAGTATTAATTTAGGCTACAGATTTCATTTGTTCCGAACAGGAAAAACAATATAAATCACTTTTAGAGTGATTAGAGAGAGGGTTGGATTAATCCAGGCCTGATTAGGGCATTATGCTGGCTTGTTATGGACACACAGGGTGACTGACGGTAATTACTGTCTGTAATAGGAGAGCACACACTCAGTCAAGGCATGAGCCACGGCGAGGTGTGTGCAAATTCACGAGTGTGTGTGTGTGTGTGTGTGTGTGTGTGTGTGTGTGGTTATGTACTGCATGTGTAAGCGTAGTTAGACTGAAACCAAGCGCTGATAATGTTTGCTTTCTCACCAATTACACGTTGAAATATTACGCAGCCTGTGTGTGATGGGAGCACGAGCAGAGAGCAGCGCGGTGGGAGAGACACAGAGGGGTATGCAGAGTGGGAGAGGTGAGAGTCATGGCTTTGTTTATGATTATTGATATCCTTAGACAAACATATTCACCCGGATAATAAAAACAGATGGCAGAGTAGGTAAGGCAAATATTAGCCTGCGGAAAATTAGATAGGTGCTAAATCAGCAAATCGAAACCTCAGTGTGCGCGACAGACATGCACACACTTGAGTCTAATCCATACGCATAATATAGACAACATCCGAGGAGTGGAATTTCTCCCTCTACAAAAAAACAAAACAAACTGTAGCACTTTAAATTAAAGGATATCTTGATGTTCTTCTCATCTCGGAGCGAAAATAAAAGTCAAATATATTCAAATCTAGAGTAATCAGTTGTATTCTTTCCAAGCTGCATTAATACCAAAAGTGTCTTGGCAGCACTAGAAAGCATATAGAGCAGATTCAGCAAAGCCCCCATATGCCAATATTGTCTTTATTACGGGGAATTTCCTGCAGGTGTAAAGCTAAATATCTTTTATGGTTTGGAAGCAGACATAAGGCGCCCAATGAGATGTGTCCCGTTAAAAGGCATGGAAAATAAGTATGCATATTTAGCAGAAGGCTGCACATCTCTCCTCTCAGAGCATTCCCGTCTCTCTCCCTCTCCTCTCGTTCTTTCTTTATGGCGGCAATTGTTCCTTTTCATCACATCATTGGATGGAAGAGAACTTTAACACGCCGTTGGCTCATAAGAGCTCCAACATGATTTGATAGGCTGAGAGGCCCACCCCCATCCACCATCGGTCCCTTTGGGCTGTAAAACAACAGTCTAGAAGCTTATTTTATGAGTGCACGCCTCTGCTCTTTGCATGTTTATGTCAAACATTTGGAACAAATGGCGTCCATTGGCTGGAACAACACAGATAAATCTTGTCAATTCACAGGCAAGGAGAGCAGCGCGGGCCACTGAGGAAGTGGCCCACTTGATGGCTGACGAAGAGGAGTACTTGCATTATTCAATTAATACCTGAAAGGGGTATATTTTATACAGCATTTACGAAGGCATCCGCTGGTTCGCCACGTGCACGGCACGCACAAATGCAGGGGGCTTGTGTTTGCATCCTGGGAAAAAGAATGGACTCCCCTTCCATTTTGCCAAATCAAATATACAGTGAGAGCAAGCTAAAAGGCACTTTCAATCAGCCGCTCTGGGTCTGTCTGTCAATCTGGAAACAACAACAATCTTGCCTACCTGGAGTGGTCTAGTCAACATCCATTCCCCAATAAATTCAATCAGTGACGCTTTTACGTGTGCGAGTCGCATGTTGTGTGTGTCTATGTGCAGGTGTTCACGAGGGAAGCAGAGCCAAAGAC